>NQII01005272.1:153956-166841 GCA_002778355.1 Clitarchus hookeri | reverse complement strand
ACAGGTTACAGAGCACATGTTATTGTACCCTGACTTGATAATAGAAGTGTGTCCAAGGAGGTGGCGTTAGAGAGACAGGGGCTGAAAAAGGATGTTGTATGGTGGTTGTGCCCCCAGGTAGTTGCCACACTCTCTTGGCTGACAGGAATGTGGGTCGCAGTGGAAGTGGGGAGGGAAATGCTTGACAGTGGGGGAGAGAAGGCTGGCACGGGAACGATTGTCTTGTGGAAGACTGCGCTGCAAGGAATTTCTTGATTGAAAGTTACTTTACCGTTATCAAATATTTGGGAATCTCACAGTTTGTTTTTCCTACATCCTGTTTGTATGTTTTGTCAACACAGTTTTTATTTTTATGTTCTTTCAGTAGCAGTTGGTGTGACTTGCCATTAATTTTCCCATAAAATTTTTAAAGCTGCTGCTTATGTGGATGGCCAACAGTGTGCAGAGTTGAAAAGAAACTAGTTTTATTTTTAAACAGTTTTTTTTTTAATTCATATAATTTTAAGTCTAAAATTTTCACCCCAAACATTTTAAATTATTGAGGTTTTTACTGTATGTATTTCAGTAACTTGGTTTTAAAAGGTTTTTCCAATTATTTTTTTTTTAGATTGAAGAGAAAGAGTCGATAACTGCAGAGGAACTAGCGCAGTATCTGGGCATTTCTATCATGTTGGCGAAGGAGCGGCTGAGAACTACAGAAAACCACGGACAAGCTTGCAGGGATGAAACCCTCGAAGGACTCAGATTTTACCCAAACTTGTTTCTGCAGAATGTTTGAGCATTCATTGTCGTAACATTCACCAGAAGTTGCTTGCGAGCCCAGCATTGTCGGACTGTCTGTTGTTTAGTTACCAATGGTTGTTGAGTGTAAGTACCGCAGTGTCTATGTAATAGAGGCACCAACGTATGCGTACGTTCCACTCCCAATCTCTCATCATTTAGCTTGCTACATAAAGGCAAACTATAAGAAAATATTTTTGGCATCGTTTTTGGTTTCTGCTCCCAACCTGTGTAACATGCACCTGTAGATAAACTTTTTTCCCCCCACCATCAAAAAATAACATGTGTTGCTATCAAAACTGTTTAACATTGTTGTATCAGTTCCGCTGCACCTGTTACATTAGGCCCAAATTACAATAAATAGTTTTGTGTGAACTATTGTAGTTCTTGGCATTTCTCTGTGACACGGCTGGTAGCGCAGCGCACCTAGACCCATTGTCGTCCCCTGCTTGGGGAGGAACACCTGCACCGTGCCGCAAAGGGAGGCTGACTGTAACGGAAGTAAGTTAGTAGTGTTCATTTAGGGCTCTGCCAGCTGGTGCATGAAGTGTGTTGCAAAAATTTAGTAGAAAACACATGATTAAAAAATGGTTGGATATTCTGTCACAAAAAGCATTTAAGAAATGCTTCATGCGCAATGACAACTTTAGTTTACCTCCAAGGATTATTGTTTTCGGCATGTAAACAGCAAACACAAGTGTTTTAAGTGAAGGTTCAGTTATAGCGGCTAAATTAGAAACTTTATAGAGTTGTCTTTAGACACATCATACTTTTATCTTTATTAGCATGCCATAAAAATATGGTGTCACTGCCTGGTTACATTCAGGCAAGTTGCTGACCATAAGATTGCACACAGAGTTAGTGAGGTTTGAGCAGCTCTTTACAGTGGGGCTTCAGAACAGATGGGGATGAAGCATAGTATGGTTCAGTGTTGGAATGCAAGGGTCGACGAAACTGGAGATCCCAGAGAAAACCCACCAACCAGTGCAACTGTCTGGCAAGATGCCCACGTGCTAAAATCTGGGGTCAACCCTGCCAGGAGGTGAGAGGCGAGCACTCTAGCAGCTAACACTAGTTGAGCACCTTGCACATTGAGGCAATTGAACAAGAGTCTGCTTTAGAGTGCACGTGTTTCAAGACCTTGAACACGCAAAGTAGCTGCAGGCAGGCGGAACTGTTAACTGAAACAGCTCGAAGCTTTGCAGCAATTAAACTCAAACATGAATGAGTGAAGAGATTTGGGCAGCGCTTAACAGCGAGGTCTTGAGAACCGATGAGGGTGATTGAGGTGAGTATGGAGCAGCACCGGAATGAAAGGATGGGGGGAAACGGGAGATCCCAGAGAAAACCCCCAACTAGCAGCATCCTCTGGCACGAGTCCCACATGCGAAAATCCGGAGTAACTCGGCTGGGGATTGAACTCTGTTCGCCTTGGTGGGAGGTGAGCAGTCTGAATATTGTTTGAAAGGTGAGGTTGTAAGACTAAAGGACACTATAGGCACATCTAAAGCATCAAGCCATAAGCAGTTAGTTTTTTCTNCAATAAGCAGTTAGTTTTTACTGCCTGTACCTGAAGCACAACCTAACTGTTGAATTAACATCACATATTTATTGAAACGTTTGGTGTACACGAGTTGATGTCGCCATACTACTGTTACACTACCAACTTGATAAAGAAAATGTCATTGGAGAAAACGGTTAACTGCTTAAGGTGTAGAATATTGTGTTAACACAATACACTGGTGACTAAGAATTAAAAAAATTATATCCACGAAGACAGGCAATCTAATTAGGGATAACTTGCAGGTCCTTGCATAGTTTTATTTGTGGTCCTTAGAGTAACTACTCTCAGAATATCATCTGTACCAGGGTGTTCACAATTCTTGCTGTCTCCCACTGCAAGGGAGATAGGTTTGTGTCCTTAATGCTAGCGTACCTTCTTTTACGTCTGGCACTGGATCATGCCATTTGGTCCTTTGATGCAGAGTGTGAGGATACTCTTGAGCTCCAGCATTTCCAGGTTGGACTGCTTCAATCTGCACACGAGCTGCCAGTAATTCAAGTGGTTACTCATCACTGTCAACAGTTACTTTCTTCAGGTAGGCCAACTAGTAATGCACCAACTAAAAAGTGGGCAGGAGTCGGAATGTCAAATTCTAATGGACCAGTGGAGAGTGGTCAAAGTGGTCGGGAGTTCATTACGGCGGAAATTTCTGCTAACAAGGTCGACAACTCCTCGAATTGTAAGAACTTGATCAGCTATAACTCGCCTAGTGTGAGTCTTGACAGACCTAATAGCCACTTGTCACATTTGTTCTGCAACCAAAGCTTAGGACAGCTCTTCTCAGTTGTCATGCTGCACCAACAAAATTTGTACCTTGGACAGAATACACGTCAGCAGCAGTCCCCTTAGGCGATACAAATTGCTTAAGAGCTGCGACAAAGGCTTCTGAAGAAAGTGAAGATACCAGCTCCAAATGCACTTGCTTTGGTGGATAAGCAGATGAATAAGCATAGGTAGCTCATCATAGAAGTTGTTGTTTGTGTCTTGGCTGGTCCACCAATTTCCACGCCAACATTTAAGAATGGGCGGATCTGACAAAATCTGGTCTCTGGCAGACTTCCCAAGAGAGGTGCATGAGCCTTGCAACTGCATTTAAAACAATGAACACATTTGTGTATCTGCTGTTGAATGATGCACCAAGCACTTAGACTCCAAAAATTGTATTTGAATTAGGGAGCGGATAGTTTGTGGTTCTGCGTGCAAGTAAGCAACATGAAAGAAATTGATGATTAAAATTGCCAAATGACATTTGCATGGAATCTAAATTGGGTGTTTGGTTTCATCTCCTCAGGACGAATGTTGCAATCTGCCGCCCACCCTGACATCACCCTGGGTATCAAGAAAGAGGGGTGCAAACTCGTAAGAGTACAGGAACTTTAACCTTTTTTAAGTAGCTTAATTTCATTGGAAAGGAAAGGTAGTATTGTTGCACAAACAAAACCGAAAAGACCCATGTCGATTGAATTTCTTCATATGTCTGGTAGTTAGCTGTTTGATGTTTGTTTTGAAAAGAATCTCGAGCTCTGATAAGCCAGGCATGACACGGAAGAAAAGGACTCCACAACTTTACACCACCCTCCTGGTTGGATTCAGCAACTAGAACACATACCTGCACTGGTTTGTGCTTGCGTGATTCAACTTCACAAAACACTTCAACTCGATCTGCAGGCCAATTTCCTTCAGAGTCCTTCAGCCAATCACTGCCGTGAAACCACTAGGTACAGTTCATCAACTGCTCTGGAAGTGAACCCCTTGATGCCAAATCTACTGGGTTGTCTGCAGACGGCAAATATTGCCATGCACTTGGAGCTACCAATGTTTGAACTTAGACGCTCTGCACAAATGACTTGAACTTATGAGAAGACTAAAGCCACGAGAGGACAGTGGTAGAATGTCACATGAAGATAGCAACATCTGCTATCAAGTTACCATTAAATGTTTTTTTTACGTAGATACATAACCTGGCCAACAACAAGGCCCCCAGAAAGCTCAAGTCTTGGAATAGATAATGTTTTTAGAGATGCAACCTTGGATTTCAACATTACCTACGTCTACTGAAACCACACCTTTAGCATCTACTACCGTAACAAAGTACCGCAGCATACGCCTTCTCCGAGGCATCGCAAAAGCCATGAAACTGAATACTTGAGAAATAAATGGCCCAGGCATACCTGGGAATTCTTACACTGGCTAAAGAATTCAGTGACCCTTATTTGTCAGCAATGTTGCTAGGAACAAGTTCATCCCAATCCAGCTTTAATGTAAAGTATCTGGAGCAGTACCAGTACCCAGACAACCACATGAATCAAACAGCCTAGCATTTATTGACAATATGCCTTACTTAGTTATGGGAATATCTGGAACACTTGCGTGGTAGGTGAACTCTTAAGTTTCGGGCCACCAGTGCACACCCAGTACCTGCAGGGCAGGGCTGGAGTCTCCATCGAAGCTGCGCAGCACCTCGCGTTGCCCTACAGGGACGCTGTCTAGTAGACCATTTCCGTAGCTAAAAGCCACCCAATGTCGGGAAGGATACAAACTCGGCCTTGAGAGCTTGGGCTGCTCCACTAACAATATCATCAACATACTGTGACCCTAGTGCTGCTATTGGATACAGATGTCCTTCATCGTGATCCAGCTGTTTTACAGTTCTGATTGCCTGGTATGGAGAGGAGGCAAGTCCATAGGTAACTGATAAATCTGAATGTCTTCATCATGAGAATGTCCCCATAACATGCACTGATGTCTATCTGTGGTCGTGTTGGTGAATGAGAATCTGATGGTACATTTTGCAGATATTTGCTGTGAAGACGACAGGTGAAACACTAAAATTAAGGGTGATTTCAGGTAGGTCCTTCTGAAGTTTGCGACCAGTACAGAGTACATCGTTCAATGAGACACCATTAGCTGTCTTTGCTGAGCCTTCAAATAAAACATGTACCTTGGTTGTGGAACATATCTCCTTATACACTGCAAGGTGAGGAATAATGTTAATGGGCACAACACTAGCCTTCTGAGCATCACCGGTCTCCACTGTGCCTGCAGTTTGGTATTCTTATCAATGGTGTCGTGACCCAGTTCCTCATTCTCTTCCATGAAGACCTTGTACTCACGAGCCAATTTTGGAATGCTGCAAAACTTTGCTACAAGATGTTTGAATCTGGTCAATGTCTGCTGTAGAGTCCCTCCATATTCAAGAGCAGACTGTCTAAATGGCAGGCGAAGACTGTACCTACCTTCTGGTGCCCTGATATGGGTTGTGACAAATTAGTCCTCGCATTGCTTGTCGTCTTGTGACATTAACTCTAGCCTTGGGACCTCCTCAATCTCCCAAAAAAACCTTTTGAGTTCCATGTCCAAGTCAATTTGTATGAGAAATGTACCTGGTTTTTACATGATTTGCACATGGTTCACAGGGGGCCTTTCCAGTCACCACCCAACCAAAGACTGAATGGAATGCATGAGGCTCACCTGGGCTTTTGGCACCAGTCATAACTTTGCTAACTATGTCAGCTGACAACAGCATCTCAACTGGCCCAGACACATTGACTTACCATGTTCAACAGAGACCTTCTCCATCAGGCCATATACCATAATGTTCTGGACAAAACCTTAATTTGCCTGAAAATTTTCTTGCCTACACAACTAGTATCTCTGCAGCGTATGTGTTCCCGACGCACATAATACTAGAAGTAGTATCAGCCATTTCTACAGTGTTTCCTTTTAGCAATAAGCGTAGGGNCGCATTGCTTGTCGTCTTGTGACATTAACTCTAGCCTTGGGACCTCCTCAATCTCCCAAAAAACCTTTCGAGTTCCATGTCCAAGTCAATTTGTATGAGAAACGTACCTGGTTTTTACATGATTTGCACATGGTTCACAGGGGGCCTTTCCAGCCACCACCCAACCAAAGACTGAATGGAATGCATGAGGCTCACCTGGGCTTTTGGCACCAGTCATAACTTTGCCAACTATGTCAGCTGACAACAGCATCTCAACTGGCCCAGACACATTGACTTACCATGTTCAACAGAGACTTTCTCCACCAAGACATATACCATAATGTTCTGGACAAAACCTTAATTTGCCTGAAAATTTTCTCGCCTACACAACTAGTATCTCTGCAGTGTAAGTGTTCCCGACGCACATAATACTAGAAGTAGTATCAGCCATTTCTACAGTGTTTCCTTTTAGCAATAAGCGTAGGGAGCTTCTAAGGAAGTAAAGCTCATGTGTGGGAATGTTACTCATCATTAATTTTCCATAATAGGTCAACACGTTGAAGTGCCAAATATGAAGTAGTATTAGGTAACTTGCTTGCAAGGTAGTGTGTAAAAATTAAAATAAAATGTGTGTGAAGTTTTGTCGGGCGTGTAAGTGATGACTGCATAAAATTCCTATTGTGCCGCTTGCTTTCCCTACGAGCGTGGCATCTAGCAAAGAGGACAATNTTAAATGTTTTATTATATATTCTTGTGATAAAGAGAAAACCATACAGCGTAAAATGTGTGTGAAGTTTTGTCGGGCGTGTAAGTGATGACTGCATAAAATTCCTATTGTGCCGCTTGCTTTCCCTACGAGCGTGGCATCTAGCAAAGAGGACAATGACGCCATGAAAGTCTGCATCCCTTTGACTGAATGCGACGTGAGAAAATTTGCTTAAACTGGAAAATGTGTTACAGAAATTGTCAGAATATTTAACTTAAAACACACGTAAGTAGACACTGCAGCAGTAGTGATGTATTAAAGACTGCCTTTCATAAGACAAAATACCACACACATTTACCCTTTGCCTTAGCATATCAGCACACAAGGCACAGTTTCATACCATTTGTATGGAAAATAATAATGAGACAAAAAATGCAAATCACTGAATAAATAAACTAACTACTTCAACTTCTACGTGAAGCATAACACAACAGGTATTTGTGAGGAAATAAGTGATTTATTAGTTGAAAATTCTTACTTGAAATAGGCATTCATAGTTAATCTGAAAAATCATTGCTTAAGTCTGTTGTGTTAAATCAATTAAAAATCATGAATATAGCTGTCAAAATAAATAATGTTCAGTTTGAAATGAAATAACATACAAAATAATCTGAAACATCAGCAAACAAAAAGATCATTTATGCGAGTTAATCAGAAACNAACATACAAAATAATCTCAAACATCAGCAAACAAAAAGATCATTTATGCGAGTTAATCAGAAACTGACTCTTAAGATTTATAATCAATAAAATCTTTAAAATGTTTGTAGCGGTAACTCAGCTGTNAGTCTGTTGTGTTAAATCAATTAAAAATCATGAATATAGCTGTCAAAATAAATAATGTTCAGTTTGAAATGAAATAGCATACAAAATAATCTGAAACATCAGCAAACAAAAAGATCATTTATGCAAGTTAATCAGAAACTGACTCTTAAGATTTATAATCAATAAAATCTTTAAAATGTTTGTAGCGGTAACTCAGCTGTNAAGTTAATCAGAAACTGACTCTTAAGATTTATAATCAATAAAATCTTTAAAATGTTTGTAGCGGTAACTCAGCTGTAGAACATAAGATTCTCACTACTGGCTTCTGGTAATGTTCGTGGAAACTTTGAACACACTTCTTAAAAATTTGAGATAAAATTTAAAATCATCCAAAATCACTCTTATCAAGTTCAAATTAATTTAGAAAATTGAAAATCAAACTCTGAAAAGTCTGTAGTTCTCAAACGTAAAATGATGTTATGAATATTACTTAGCCTCTGTAGGTCTTACTTAACATGTTGGTGGAGACGGCTGCCAAANAACGTAAAATGATGTTATGAATATTACTTAGCCTCTGTAGGTCTTACTTAACATGTTGGTGGAGACGGCTGCCAAAGTTCTTGAAAAAATACCAAAAACTCTACTTTCGAGCTTTGCATATTTAAGGTAACTTGGTGCCTCTCTAACACCATGCCTACTCTTACGAAGGGCGGTAATATCAAAATTATATGCAAATCTTGCAGACAATCTTACGTTGATCCACTCATCATGGCGTCTGAGGAGAGAGTAATTAGTCACCGGGGTTCACATGATGACACTAATTACACTGGAAATTCCTAAAAGAAGTCACTTCCACCTACNTAGTAATTAGTCACCGGGGTTCACATGATGACACTAATTACACTGGAAATTCCTAAAAGAAGTCACTTCCACCTACGTCATAGTATAATTAATCCTGTAATTTATACCTTTCTCTGTGGCGAAATCTGCTGGATAAAAACCAGGTAGAAATGCAAAGAGAAAAATGATGATACAATTAAAATTTAACACTGCCATGCCATAGATATCTGAGCTGAATTCTCACGTAACAAATAAAAAAAAATAGAACTGTCAAAATGTAGAAAGTAAACATTCTAAAATATACATAATGTAAATTAAATTTAGAGGTGATATCCTGACTATACCTGAGGGTAGGGGCTTTAAAATAAATAATTACGGTTCCCAAAATAAATAAACATACATCCCAAAAGAAAGTGAAAACATTAAATGCTGAAATCGTTACAAGACATGTAATTACTCGCCCATGTGCCAAAAAATATCAACTAACAAGAGAGAATGGAAACACCAAACCTTACGTTATAAACAAAAAATATCACCTGAAGACTTCATCACATAATAATCAAGAGGGGTGAAAAAAATAATTTTATCTGAGGATGCTTGAGTCGCAGCACTGTCACTTCACACACTTGGTACGCTTTTAAATTTAAGCCACGCGCATAAAAACAAACAAAACTTTATCACAGTTACGCATCACAATCTCTGCATACGAAACCTGACCACGGAGGACCAAATGTTGCAAGATTTGATTGATAAGCACTCGAGAGAGAAGGATAATGATGNCCTGACCACGGAGGACCAAATGTTGCAAGATTTGATTGATAAGCACTCGAGAGAGAAGGATAATGATGGACACTCACCGCCTGGCCATCTTGGTATTCACTGCGCACTGTATAGTTTCACACACACACATGCGATAGAGCACGTGAGAATCTAAAACACATCTGGAATGAGGAAATAGAAGATGCCATAAACGAGAAGAAAAATAAATACTTGACATGGTTATCATATAAGACACCGGAAGCATTAGTAGGATACAAAATTAACTGTAAGAAAACAAGGAAGTTAGTTTTAAGAAGCGCATAAATATAGTTGGGATAAATATATAGTTGAAATTGAAAACTATATCCATGGAAAACCAGATATAGCATATAGAATAATGAAACATCTAAATATGGTGGTTCAATAAAATGGGAAGATTTTAGGGTGCTATAAAAAAAAATTGACAAAGAACAGTTGCAACGACATAATGATACCAAGTGATAAACATGAACAGCAATTTTGTGTACACTAATTCTGCTTTTAAAAATCACATTGATCAGATGATGTCCATTTGCCTGCAGCCGTTCCCGAAAGTTCCGCACGACAGCATGTAACATTGGCAAGGGAATCACAGCACTGCAGCCCACAACCGTAATTGACATCTTTATAAATAAAACTAAACCCATGGCATTTCACGGACTCCAACTCCTACGAAGTAAAATCGTTATAGATAATAAGATAATTGAACAAGTGGATAAGTTTAAAATTTTAGGATGCACATTATCATATAAAATTAAAAACCTCTCAAAAATGTGAAGGACATAGGAGAACGCTAAAAAATAAAGTAAGGAAGGACACTGATAAAATCTATGACTATAGCAGTTCCAGGAGCAATATATGGTAGCGAAACTCTTAACAATAACACAGGTTACAAGCAGTGGAGATGAGATTTGTAAGATCAAAGGAGTTACAAGAAGAGAGACTCAGAAATGAAGATATAAGAAAACGGTTGAACAATGACTTAAATGGACAGATAAAACAATACGGGAAAAATTGACTAGAGCATGTAGAAACGATGAAAGATACAAGATATCCCAAAAAAAAAATGTATTATACACCAACAGGAAAAAGGCATACTGAACGACCGAAGAAAAGTTAGTTAGATCAAGACTAATACTTGCATATTGCAACAAGCCATGAAGTCCTAACACATGAATAAGAAGAAGAAAACCTTTTACCTCTCTCCGTGGCGGTCTTAGTTTTTCTTAATATGGCCCCCTAAAAAAATGTCTTGAGTACCACTGCACTGCACAGTGCTCCGTCTTGAATCTAACACAGAGCTAGTGAAGTTCTGCTGTGCTACTATCAGGACGAGTTGGGGTCATCCCAGCCGACACCCACAAGCCCCAGTTGTTGCAGGAGAGTTTCAGCCACTCTATGGGACCAAAAATGCAGGCTAACTTTGCAGGAGCAACAGTGTGTTCCACTTGAGGCCACGCATGTTCTGAACCACCCTGTGATTCTGACATCCACTATGTAATCTTAATATTTTTAAAGACAAGGAACAAAGTACTTACAAGTAATGTATACAAGTTGAATGGTATTCTGTACAAATATAAAATTATAGATTTTTTAGTGACCAACTCCCTTGTATAACTAAACAGATGTCATTTTTTTCAAGTGTAAATTATATGTTTTTTGTTGGTCTACTTTATATGATTCATTTCAGTCATGCGTGCTGGGATTCATAAGTTCATCAAGTAACAGCTGCACTCCACTCAAGTAAAGCACCTCATTTCATAAAGAAAAACATATCTCCTTCAGTATTGTTAGATAATACTAGTATTGCGTCACATTTTACAGCTTTTATTTTCACGCATCACTGGTCTCACATCTAACAAACATGTGTTAACAACTGTTGGAGCATCATACAAGCTCACTTTGAAGCAGCAATACAATCCCTTTGAAATAATGAGAACATATGTAAAAGAAATAACCTTCCCAGTACCATTAATATATATTTTCATAGCACCTTGTTACGTAACAAGCTTGTAACGTCTTTTAAACATATTTATGAAAATAGTTCCACAATTGATGTTTAATAAAGAATATTAATGTTATTTAACTAACATTTTTGTTGTTCAAATATTCATAGGAGGTGTATTACAAAGCCGCCCTACATGTCCTCGTAGCACACAAGGTATTTGTGAAATTTACAAACGTTATTAACTAAGTATTTTCTGCAAAGCAATACAAGTTTAAAATCTTTAAATCATCCTACACAGAAAAAAAAAATTGATCAAATAATTAATTGTGGCACACAAACTTAAATATGGTTAAAACAAACATTTAATGAAATATAAAAGCAAATTCGCAAACTTCGGAAAATACCAAACATCAATTTGTTTCCAAGATTAGGAGAACAACGCATCCACGCTCCCCTATTAAAAATTACTTTTCGATGCCTTACATGCCAACAATGAGAGTATGGTTAACATATATTCCAAACAACTATAAATTTCTATAAAATTGTGTAGAAACAGCAAAATAATACAGAAAAAAGGAGATATTTTCGTACTCTCAAACTGGTTGCATCACAATAAAATAGTACCCATTTCAGGTACATTTCTAAAAGTCAGGTAAAAAAACAATACACTTCATTTTCCAAATTATCACAGCGTAAATATGACGGTGACCACGTAAGGTACAAATATATGAAATGACTCAAACTGCACGATTAAAATACAGGAAGAGTTTAAAACATGCACCAAACTGGGTCAAGTCCGAACGTAGCAGCCAAATCCCTTGCGGTCAGCATTGGTAGCCAGTCAATTCTTCACACCAATGTAGATTGTGGCTTTACCAGTTTTCTTGATGACCTCCAGCAACTCGTCGGAGGATAGGGTCGACTTGACAAGCACAGTTTGGTCTGCCAGCGAGGTAGTGACCTCTTCAACACCCTGGCCTGTGTAACGCAGGGAGAAAACCCCAATCATCAGCAACATAGGAAACCAATTTTCATGTTAAAAAGCACCAGAAACAAGATGGCCACATTTCTGGTTTTTTTTTAAACTGTTACAACTAATAAACCATCCACTACTGAAAAGAAACATGTTGAGACCTGTAAAATAAAAAAGCAAAAAAAATAACAAATTACACTTGTAATTGTGGTATATGAAACTGAGAGGTAGGTAGTAGGGTTTAACATCTTGTCGACAGCGAGGTCACAGAGCAAGTTGGTCACAGAACCAACCACAGGGCAGGAATCTGCCGTGGCCTGTAGCAAGGAACCAATCCAGCATTCACCTCGAGTTATTTACGGAAACCATGGTGAACCGAAACCAGGAAGGCTGAACCGGGATTCTAACCCAGGTCCTCCCGAATGCAAGGCTGAATATCTACTGCGCCACCTTGCTCGGTTCAAACTTAAAATAATATAACCCAGGCATTTCAAAAACACAGTTTAGCTCAAAACAGGAGCAGATATAAATGTTTGGGTTGGATCTGGGGGGGGGAAGGGGGGGGGTTCATTTTCCCACCGTGCAGGCCCAGACTTTCACTTCATGGCATGGGAAGGGCAGAATCACTATCTCATCATAATTTTTGTAAACAACATTAACCAAAATCAGTATTTTAATATTTAAATATTATTTTATTTTAATTTTTTTTTTTTTTAATGTTCATAGGATA
>NQII01005272.1:135425-153933 GCA_002778355.1 Clitarchus hookeri | reverse complement strand
AAGAAGGGCCGGGGGGGGGGAGCACATCGTCGTGTCCCTTGAGTCGCCATCCTTCTGGATCTGTACCTGGCTCATAATCAGGTACATAAAAAATATTTTTTTTTTTTCCTCTTTGCTACTCAATCAATATTGGAGATAATCATCAGAAAACAAAAACCTGCCCCAGGAACACCAGGTCACAAGGTAACACAAATGTGGATAATGAGTCACAAAAGACACAAGTTTATCCTATTTGTAAAAAAAAAAAAATGTCATGACCAGGCTGCAAACTTTCTCTCAAGACCTAGATCTCATGTTCAAGTCAGAACTTGTCAAACGTCAGGCTTTGCAATGTAGTTAAAAACAAATTAAAGCAACTATCCAAATTTGCAGGCAGCCTCGTAGTCGTCAATTTACAGACCACCAGCTCATGCTTTCTACCACACAGAATGATTGACTATGCAAGATTTCATTCCCAGCAGATGACAATTCCAATATAAAAAGAAAGGCACCAGTTTCAAACAGTGTATGTGCATGTGTGTCATATATATATATATATATCTATATATATATATATTATATATTATATATATATATTATATATATATATTATATATATATATATATAGACACACTCGCTAGACTATCCTGTGCGGCTGCATGCGTGCGTGAAATACCCGGCGTATTTGAATCTGTTTGCCTATCACTCCACCGACGCTACCAAGCTTGCATTACTGTCGGTGGTAGCGATTATTACAAACAAACATTGCTGTAAAAAGGCATGTAGCGGCGAAGTTTTAAATAAACACTGTGTTGCATTTCATGTGTTATTTTTGTGTTTGTGCCTCAACGCGTCACTTCCGCCCATATATTCCTATTCAATAATTGTTTGTTTTAGTGAGCTCTACCACCCCTCAATGTTTGCCCCGTGATTTTAGAATCACTGTGTGTGTGTGTGCGTTTGCAAAACACTGTGCGAACAATGTAAATTATCTCAGATGGACGACTGATGTGTGTTATCTGCCACTTACTGATTACAAGTATACAAATTTACACAGAGATGACTGAGGTTTTCATGTCTACAATATATTTATATTTGTGTTAGTATTACCTATTTATTTAAGCAGTACACAGAAACAGAAATGCAAAATAATACAAGGTTAATTTTTATAGTTCTTAAGAATGTAACTATTGCTCAGAGTTCACGATTCACAATGTTGAATAAAAATTCTACCATTAAATGATTGATTACCCCGGAAAAGTTTTCTAAGTTCCAAGCTTCAGAAAACTCNTGTTGAATAAAAATTCTACCATTAAATGATTGATTACCCCGGAAAAGTTTTCTAAGTTCCAAGCTTCAGAAAACTCATGCACAATATAATTATAATTTCGAGTTGATAGAATTCATTGCAAGCATGCGAAAGTAAGTAAATACTGTAAGAAGATTTCTGCCTATTTAAATATGTCTACAAATTTCTAATGGTGGTTAAAAGCNCGAAAGTAAGTAAATACTGTAAGAAGATTTCTGCCTATTTAAATATGTCTACAAATTTCTAATGGTGGTTAAAAGCTAGTATCTGCCTAAACAGAAACTTAATTTTTAGCCTACTTTCCGAAGGAAAGAAGGGCTTATGAGATCACTTTCCTGTATTTGTGTGTGTGTGTGTTCAATTTTTGGTCGCGTCAACCGAATTTCACCAAACTTGGTACACACATAATACTTAGTAAGGGCACCTGACTTTTATAGTTTTAGACCACGTCGGGCACTTACTTGCAAAATGGTGGCCATTTAAAAAATTTGTGGTGATGTCATCATGGGAATCATTCAACCAATTAAAACCAAATTTTGAATGCTGGCAGAGCATCAAATGAGCATTAAATTTTGAGATAGATATTGTTGGTCTGTCATTTTGTAAAATAGCACCAAATGAAGAAATAAATATTTTACATTATCTCTCTAAAACTATTAAACCAATCCTCACCCAATTTGGCAGGTAAGTAATACTATTATAGACCAAGTGAACGTAAGTAATTGAACATGCCCAAGTACTTATTTTCAAAATGGCGGCCATACAAATATTTGAGGTTTATTTGTTATATCTACCATACAATTTAATCTATTTCGAAGACATTTCGTATACTGAATATATATATATATATATATTACAAGCATCATACATAACACAACCGCTTCCGTAAACCATTTTGGAAGTTAGCACCGTACGAATACATACAGTTATTATGTCATATCTCAGTACAAAACTAACAGATTCCTACCAAATTTGGCAAACAAGTAGTTCTGATGCAGGTGGTGTTAAGTGATATGTTTATGCATGTCAAGCACTTATTTTGAAAATGGCGGTCATATAGCCATTTAAGCTTAGAATGCTATATCGTCGGAACTATGTAATAAATTCCAACATAACATTGAATGCTGGCAGTACCTATCACAATCATTAAATTTGTCTGCCATTTTGTAAGATAGTCCCACCAATAAAAAATATAAAGGTTTTTATCTCATCTCAGGTAACAATCAACCCTTTCTTACCAAATTTGGCAAAGATGTTGTACTGTGGTAGACCATATTAATATATGTATTTTGTAAGTATGACACACTTATTTTCACAATGACTGCTATAAAATCATTTTAGTTTTGTGTGTTATATCTACGAAACTATGTAATCAATTTTAACTTAACNGACTGCTATAAAATCATTTTAGTTTTGTGTGTTATATCTACGAAACTATGTAATCAATTTTAACTTAACTTTGTATATTGGCAGTATAAAATCATCAAATGTGTTATTACTACGTCTTTGTTGTCCTCCATTTATGAAGATGACCACATGAAAATTATGGAGGTTTTATGCCACATCTCGAGGAAAGCCATGATTTGAATGGGTTAGACAACAATGTTCAAAATGGCAGCTTCATAAATAATTTAGGCAAGTTTACCACATATATTAAACAATTTAACCAAATTCATCAAAAATTTCCATGTAGACAGTATACATTAGAAGCATCGTATATAGAACCTCTTTTTTTCGGCAATTTTTAATGATGGCATCAAATACGAAAAAGTTTTTTATGCTATATCTCGGGGACCAAACAACTGATTTCCACCAAATTCTTCACACAAGTAGCGCTACGGGAGGACATGTAAACTTACATGTTTTAAGTGGCTCAGTCATTTATTTCCTCAATGATGGCCCTGAGAATATTTCAGGCAAGTAAACCCTACCATTTGAAACATTAGACAGATTAAATCCGAAGTTGATGCTCCGAATCCGACCTCCGTAATGCAGTGGATTGCACGCTAGCTTATAGTATGAAGTTTTCTGGGTTCAAGTCCTGGGTAAGGCACATGTGTATTTGTAGTTGTCTCTATTCTGTTGCATAAGTTTCTGGTTTCATTTCTAATGTTATTGCTTTCAAAGATAAGTCAAGTCTTACCTTCCAACCCAACTTTTAATAGCTTATTTAAAAATTAATTCCACCCATGTTGAGGAAAGTAGGCTCATTAGTAATATCAGTAACGTCTTGTTTTTTAATGTCATTGCCTTCCATTCATGACCATTATGTTCATAATATGAATGATTGCACCATGGTCACTCATTAACATTTAAGTTTTTATGACTATAACAAGACTAATTCAAACAGCTGAAAAACTATAAAACTACTGTCACATCTTCCTGGAAAATGTACCTGACAAATAACTGAACATCCAACAAGTCAGTTAATTTCAGATTCCTTATGGACAGCACATACTTCTCACACACACCAAACCAGATGCACAGTTCGAAAACTCATACCAACAAAAATACTTAAATCAGGATGTTTTAATTGTATAGAACTGGGAAAAACTGGAAGAACCAAAATATTTTTTTCTGATTCTGTATCATTTTGTTTTAATTAATGTCATTGCAATTTATCTAATATTGCTTTACACTGGAAGTTAAAACGCGGGAACACAGAAATGTGTTTCTCGTTAAATTGAAAGTACATATGGCGGCAGCCGTGAGGGTCAACATCTGTCTCATCACGCANACAGAAATGTGTTTCTCGTTAAATTGAAAGTACATATGGCGGCAGCCGTGAGGGTCAACATCTGTCTCATCACGCAGTTGTCTCATTAGTCAGTCGGTGATGACCTCATTCTTACAAGTCGTGGGACGAGAAACACACACATTTATCATTTAGCTCAGCGCTGCAAACCCAATGGCACATCTGCTACTACGCAATGTTCTCTGTTGAACGTCGCTCCAAACTGCCTGCAGATTGCACTCTCGTTCTCCACTGTGGTATATTGCTAGTGGGTCGGAAATGGTTATCCGACGATTCAGGCCTTTAATGGCAATGGATTACAAAGCATATATACACTGTGATTAAACTGGAAATTTGTTTCAAACAAGGTTTTTTTGTTTTATTTTCTATTTCATAATTGCTTTTCCAACAGCACTGCTTTTATGCTGAGAAGTTAATCAGGGGAAAATTTACATACAGTATCAAACCACTCTATAAAACTTGCAATAAACCTTTGCAGACCTATTGACATTATTCAGCAGGGATCCAACCCTAGTATCTCGAAAACCAACATGTTACAATTCCATTCTAACGCTAGTTGCCACTAAAATACTATCACAAAAAAAAAGTACAGTTAAAGTGCTGATTTTTTTTTTTATTGCACATAATTTTTTTTAGCTATTATTTTCACTTTTTATGTATTGCTGAATGGATACATATAAGCTCGTATCATATGTGGTTACACAAGGTGACTGGCCGTATTCTTATAACAAATTCCCCGACACATCCTCAACTTTTCCATATATCGTGTTAATTTTCCTCGATCGAGACAAGGCAAAAATTATACATATTTTAATGTTACTTCCTCAAAAATTACAAATTTCTTTTATGGGTAGCACCAACTAAGGTTGCTACAAAATATCAGGATCAAATATCACTGATTTTTCCAGGTTTTCCAGTAAACAATGAAAAAATTTACAGTCCTTTTCAACATTCAATAAAAAAAAGTTATAAAAAAATGCCCTACATTATGAACTGTGATGGAAATTAAACTCTTGTAACTTGAAGTTCAACATATCTGCACTACAAAGAATACAACTCTTGACTTGCTAGTCTGTTTCTAACGTAACCCAAATAATTTTTCAGTACCCATTAGTTTTAAGACAAATCACTTGACCAGCTACTGAGAATGTTTGGCCATATAGAAAAAAANAATTTTTCAGTACCCATTAGTTTTAAGACAAATCACTTGACCTGCTACTGAGAATGTTTGGCCATATAGAAAAAAATAAATAAGTGTATCGTATTACAAGCTGGAATTTCCACGATCTGTCGTCTGCTTCCCTGAATTTTTCCAGGTTTTCTAGTTCTGTAACAACCATGTTTGCTTTTCTACAAAATAAACATTTACAACATTTGTAAGGGCCAAAAGTGTGTTGAAATACTGGCTTCGTGGAGAATGCGGGCTTTTGTTTCCGCAGGGGCCCACCGGAGAGAGAGCGGCCACCCGGGGTTTTACCTGCCGAAAGGCTGAGAAATGACCAGCAGTGTGTGCCGAGCCAGGACAGAGGGCAGTTGTGTTCGCAGTAAAGGCGAGACAGATACGATGTTGTATAGCGTACTGGCGAGAGCGTTAAAAGAGAAATGAGTGCACGCTCTACTCGTGCAAGTAGTCATTTCATGCAAGCACCCATTCTGGTCTCCCTATTCAAAGAACCCCGTAAGCCCCGTCAGCCTGGTGGTGGACTTACAAAATACTATTTAAAAAAGATATAAGAAGACGGCAAATGATAAAAAAAGTAATGCAGAGGTGGATTACTAGCTACCTCAGACACANTTTAAAAAAGATATAAGAAGACGGCAAATGATAAAAAAAGTAATGCAGAGGTGGATTACTAGCTACCTCAGACACAAACAAGACATTAAAATGTAGTGGGTTGGAGTGTAGAAGTTGATACAGCTGTCCAACATCACGACCTTGAGCACAATGAGGGCGAAGAGAGGTGGATATGGGGCAGTGCCAGAATGCAAGGGCAGGTGAAACTGGAAGATCGTCAAGAAAATCCACTAACCAGCCAGCAGTATCATCCAGCACAATTCACACATGGGAAAATTTAGGCGTGACCCCGCAGACAATAAAAACCCCAGTCCGCCTAGTTGGCAGAACGCACACTGCCCTGAAACATTGCTAGATTGTTGCTAACTGATAGAGTTGATAAACATCACCCATGGCAATACTCTTTATGGCACAAAAAGACTNCATTGCTAGATTGTTGCTAACTGATAGAGTTGATAAACATCACCCATGGCAATACTCTTTATGGCACAAAAAGACTACAGGTACATGTAAGGTTTATACTGCTCAAGGGGTTAATGTGTACGCCAGTCGAAGTGAAGTCACTCTTGTCATAACCACACCACCAAAAACTTGTAATGGTGCAGTTAATAATAATTTAACCACGACATTTGGTTAATTTATTTTTTTTCCCCCAAGGAATTGTAATTGTTTATTTGATGTTTTGGCCATGTCAGTATGTTTATCTGTCACGCATTTGCTTTACCTGAAGTCGCAGTTGGGGTTGCATCAGAAATCTGAGATAAGGGCTGTTACCACATTTGTAGGCATTTTTTCTTTCGAGAGTGTTCTAGAAATTTAATTATTTAGCTTCTACGGAGTTTGAATGTCATGGGAAAGTGGTTGCGACGGTGTTGACACTTTATCTGAAGGGATTCTGTACCACGCCTTGTCCTTATTTGGTTAGGTTTTTGGCACCCTGGTGTGAGGAGTGGGGGTAGAGCGCGTGGCGACTTTAGCCGTGAGCGTCTGCCACCCGTTAACAGTTAGCTACCAGCTTTTGAAGACGACGTGACAAGCGTTGAAAATTTCGCCCAAACCGGCAAGCACCCATGACCGTTTTTTTTTACAACACAGTTTTCGGCCCAACTTCTAACTACTAGGGGCCACGGTGGCTGAGCGATTAGCCTGCTTGCCTCCCACCAAGGTGATCCAGGTTAAATCCCCGGCCAAGCCACTCCAGATTTTTGCATGTAGGAAACATGCCGGACAATGCCGTTGGTCGACTGGTTTTCTCGGGGATCTCCCATTTCCCCCACCCCTTCATTCCGGCGCTGCTCCATACTCGCCTCAATTACCCTCATCGGCTCTGCAGATCTCGATGTTAAGAGCCACCCAAATCTCTCCACTCCACTCATTCTATCTACTAAATTATTTCTGCAAGTGTGGGAGGTTACTAGGGTGCCAGGAGGGAAATTACATCCCTCCTGTCTTCGTAATTTTCTCAATTTTCTCACGATGCGAGTTTTGAGTGACATGAATAATTAATGAACTCTGCAACACTGTTCTGTGCTTCAACTGGCTTGCTAAGCTGACTGTTCATGACTGCATTAATAAATTTAAGAATGCAATTTTTTTTTTCAATTGAAATAAAATACAGAGAAAATTTTTCGGCAATTGAATTATTTTATTTTATTATAATTAACATGGTGCTATTATTTAAGTCTCATGTGTCTACCGAGTGAGTAAAATCAAGCTGTGATTTCCAGTCGCCAAATCTGACTTGTTGCGACATTACAAACTACGTCNCTCTACCGAGTGAGTAAAATCAAGCTGTGATTTCCAGTCGCCAAATCTGACTTGTTGCGACATTACAAACTACGTCATACAATTAAACATTAACAGTGATCATTATCTTTAAAACTAAATACATATTCAAATAACAATTATTTAAAATATACTAGAGTATGCACTGCAACCAAGCTATTAATTTGCCGGCCTCCCACCACGGTGGTGCAGGTTTGATTCCCAGTATGACACCTTCAGATTTTCACACATCAGAAATATAGGAGACACTTCCTGTGAGTTCTATATAAGTTCTCTCATTTTCCTCACATACGCATCTCATCTCTCCATTTCCACCTCATCTCATCAGCCAACCTCCTCTCGTGATTCATCCACGACCTCTCTTCATGCAGGACACAGTGTGTCGTAGGTTTGTCAGTTTAATAGGTACATATTTACTGACAGCAAGTCACACTGCACATGTTAGTGTGGACCTCTACGTCCGCTGAGCAACTGTCGACGTGCTGAGACGGCTCTTCCTTTCACACCCTTAGCAAATCAGCGGATTACTGTACGAAACTCTTGAATTCTTTAACAAGAGTAACTGCCAGGAATGCTTGTGTACAGTGGCATAGTTAAGACCCAGGCATGATGAAGTGCTGGTGGGCTCAGATTCGCCACCAGTCAGCCAATCACAAACTGCACGTGTCCAATAACGAATACACCTGTTACAACGATAGTTACAATTGCTAGTCTGCAAGTTTGAAGAACTCGTCCACATTGTCAATTGTTCACATTGTGATTAGAAGAGGAGTTGTCAGCNTTGCTAGTCTGCAAGTTTGAAGAACTCGTCCACATTGTCAATTGTTCACATTGTGATTAGAAGAGGAGTTGTCAGCAAATTCAAATTTTTTTATTTTGCAATAATTTTATTTTAGTGATTTGCAACTATTTATCGAAAGTAACTTTACAATACGGCATAGTTATTTTCCCTGAATATTACATACATTTATAGACAAAATAGGAATACTTGTTTGCCAGTTTCAAGTTAGTTTCCCAAGTTGTTTATTTTTTTTAATTTGTCAGTTTACATTCTTTCTGCTGTCAAATTCAGGGTTGTATATTCTGCACATGCTCTTATTTCATCATCGAAATACATCAAAATTGGCTGTCGGTGGCCACGTTATGACAGTTGTGTCCACAAAATATAAAGTTCAGTAAACTTCATCCGCCACCAGTCATTTGATCCCGTACTAACCGATAGTGACGTCAAAAACTAAGGTGTAGCCAATCAAAGCCCACCAGCCACATGTTGTGAGCTGTACACACGCAAGTTACCTGTAATCAAACCAATGAACAACAAACTATGAAGTAGAGATACACCTACCCCCCTCGAACAAACATGTGGNTAAAACCAATGAACAACAAACTATGAAGTAGATATACACCCGCCCCCCTCGAACAAGCATGTGGCAATTGGCCTGGAACGTACAGATGTCGCCAAAGAACTGTTTCCTTTGCAATACACCCAGCTAAGAAACTGCGCAAATTCACAAACACTGCTCGGTATGGATTAAATTGAAACAAGTAGGACAATGCATTGATGAACCACGCAGCGCAACTTCCTCCTCACCTTTCAGCTTCCCCANTCAAAAACTAAGGTGTAGCCAATCAAAGCCCACCAGCCACATGTTGTGAGCTGTACACACGCAAGTTACCTGTAATCAAACCAATGAACAACAAACTATGAAGTAGAGATACACCTACCCCCCTCGAACAAACATGTGGCAATTGACCTGGAACGTACAGATGTCGCCAAAGAACGGTTTCCTTTGCAATACACCCAGCTAAGAAACTGCGCAAATTGACAAACACTGCTCGGTATGGGTTAAATTGAAACAAGTAGGACAATGCATTGATGAACCACGCAGCGCAACTTCCACCTCACCTTTCAGCTTCCCCANATTAAATTGAAACAAGTAGGACAATGCATTGATGAACCACGCAGCGCAACTTCCTCCTCACCTTTCAGCTTCCCCAGGACTCTCTCCACAGCACCGGAGCAGCCCTCGCAGCTCATCGCAACATTGAACTCGTGCACCTGTTACAATACACAGGCATACACATGTACCACACCGTCATGTCAGTAGTTAAGCTTTGCTTAAGCAGGGTTGCCACTTTTATCACTTTGAAATTGTCTGACATTTCTCAGATTTGCAAGAGAGAAATAAATTTTTTCCCCCCTGCCCTATTGTTCAGTAAATTTTTCTGTTAAATAAACTCCTTTGGGTAGCAACACACTTTTAGTCCAAAATAACTACCTACTCTGATCTTACAACATATTACACCTGTACAAAATACCCTACATATGTTCCAAAGAAAAACCAAACATTTCATTCACACAACCAACAAAACTTTTATTTTATAGAACTCTGGTAGTATACAGTCAATCATAGGCTNAACTCTGGTAGTATACAGTCAATCATAGGCTTAAGTGAAAACCTTGTTAGCTTACAAATTTCAAAACCACTCAAGCTTTTAAATTCCCTGGCATTTCCCCGTTTTCCAGGTTTCTCAAGTTTATTAAGAATCACTGTTTTTCAAGGGAACATCCAAGACGTATAAAAAGTACTAATTTGGATTTTGCAAGGCTTACCTCCGTCTGAATTTGACCATGAGAAGGCTTGTGATTTACAAATGGAGGGTGCTAGTACGAGTGGCTACGAGTCGGATATGTGGCGGGTGTTAACTGGACTAATACNTGTGATTTACAAATGGAGGGTGCTAGTACGAGTGGCTACGAGTCGGATATGTGGCGGGTGTTAACTGGACTAATACAAATTTGGTGAATTAACGTCTTGCAATTTACCGTTTGATTATTTAGTAAGTTAGATTATGGTGTATTGAATTTGCATAGGACAGCAATTTTTTCTGTTGCCAATGGTCTATTAGGACACTAGCTGGTAAGAAATATAAAAAAGGGTTATGTAATTTTAAGGAATCTTTTCAGCAAAAGCACATGGTTTGGAAAAAGCAATTTTTCTGTTACAGTAATTTGTAAATTAACGTATAATTTCCTTGTGATTCCTAATTCTCTCACCTTGTTTTAAGCAGTGTGTGTCATTAGTGGACCTACCATCGTGGATTGGTCATCCGTGAGGTGATGGTTGGCTGGCATGTGTGTGAGACGGGGTAAAATTGGGAGGTGGGCACTTTTGTTGAAATAGATGAGGCAAAATTTGAGAAGAGAAAATCTAATAAGAGGCTTATCACCCAGGGGTAGTGAAGTTTTGGCAAAATTGAAAGAGATATCACTAGTATATTTCTCGTTCCTGTCTAGGATCGTACTAGCAAGACACTGGAACAACATTTATAAGTTGGCGCACTCATAATTGCCTTGGACAATGACTATGAACATCATTGCGTGATTCATAGTATGAATTTAGTTGATCCCGACACAGGGACGAACACCCAAAAGATAGAGCATGTGTTGTGGGATGTGCTGCACAGTCTTCCTCAGTAAGGCCTTGTACTTGGCGGAGTTCATGTTTCGCTGCCAGTACCCCAACGAATGCACGTGTATGCATAATTTCCTGCTTCCCATGAAGGAGTTATATCCACCGCCTACATAGGTGAATAATATGAAATACGTCCAACATTATTATTGTAACAAATTGATGTGTGAGACTCGTTCTTGTAACTTTTCAGATGGGCGGAAACGCGTCAGTATACCCTACCCCCTGGTTCACCTTCAAGCCTAGCCCCCTCACAGTCAAAAATACTGTTCGAGCATAGCCAAACATTACACACCGTTGCCAGCAAGGAAGTAAATCCCCAAAACAGTGATTCAAGGCACACCTGCAGTTTTCTGTAGGTATCTAGCGCGAAACGCTCTAAAATGTTGGAAGCTTGGAATGTGATGTAATAAGAATAACAGGGTATATGTGTGTGTATCGATACACATCACGCTTCGGCGCGCACACACCCATTGTGATTCAACAGTCCTGAAGTTCCATGAAGTTAGGTTGGTCTTCCAGTATTTAGCGTGGTAAAGCCACCCGTTTGACATAACTTTTATGCGTTTCATCCCACAATTTCCATGATCTTCACAGCCCTCCCCACTACCATGATTGGTAGTATGTACTGTGAATATTGTGATACTCCTACTCAATTCGTGTTCAGGGTGATCACTAATTTTGATTCGCACCATTTTCCAATTTTTTTTTTGGAAAAGCCACGATTTTTAACAATTACATTATAATAAAAAAATAATAACACACAGTAGAGAGAATTGCAAAATATAACAAAACACAAACATAAAATTGTCCAAAAACAGGTGCAAATACTATTTATCACACCACCTCTCCAAATAGTACTAGCACAGCCAGTTCCACATAGCTGATTAGATGCACTTATGTACAAATGCTGCCTACATCATGAGCAAAAGCTTCATTATAAAGCCAGTAAATTAGCTGCAGCCATCCACACCTGCTTCACACGCGCACTGTGATGCATTTGTAGTGGTAACGTGACAAACAATGATTCTGAAAAGCAGCGTGGAAGTCAAGCTACATTAAATCAACAATGTGGGGTCGCATCACTATTTAATTGAATTTTTTATTTTTACAACATAGGTATTAGAACTACTGAACAGCACAAAGCTTTTCTTTTATTGGCCGCCACATTGCATTCAGTCTTATTTTTCTATGCTGCAGCATATAAAAAATGTGGGGTCTGAGGGTTAAAAAAAAAAAAATGGTTTATGATAAAATACAGAACATCCTGGATTTTCACTCATTTAAAGATATTCAAGGCTCTCACATTATGTACATAAAAGCCGACAGCAATTATGGCTACAATAATTAAAGGTTTAAATTGAAAGAAAACTCCACAAAATTACCTATTTCAAAGGGCATGCTGAAGGGAAAGAAAAAGCTTCAAACCACAGCTTCGTGATTTTAATTTCAGAACTATTGCTATTATTTGGCGTTACAGCCAGAAAGAAGCAAAGACTGAGTAGCAAGCCCGTATGCGTAATTTCAAAAAGGTAGGGATTTCGAGCTGAAACAACTTTTCTGGGTCTGTTCAAAGCGCTAAAAATTACACAAGTTTTTGGCAGGCACACCCAAATAACACTAACTTTAAACCTAAACCTGTGTGTGCCCAATCGAAACGTAGAATTTTATTGCTTCTACTGACATTGAGTAAAACAAATTTCGACAAACAACCTCTAGCTCTAAAGTAGTTTTAAACAAGTGCACATGCCCGCAATATGTTTCACAAAAACAAATAAATACCTTAGACATGACAGAAATTGACGGAAAACAAGAACAGCAAGACAAATCCGTGAACTTCGGTGACCTCTCTGAAACTGCAGACTGCAGCAACAGACAGCGACTAGCGAACAAACTACTTGAAACAAAACACACTCCGACCTACTTGGCAACAATACCACAAATAGGAGCCCCACCACACTTAATATTCACGTGAACTTATCTGCCACGCTATCTGCCTTATTCCAACCATATTCAAATACGTTCACACTTGATATTGTTATCGACGTTCATATGTTTCAAACGTGACGAATAGTGAATCATACATAACGTGACACACACAAATACGTTGCATTGGAGAATATGGAATTTAAAAACCTTGCATATTAAGGGTAATTTTGTTGTTTCCTTCTTAATTTTTTTAATAATAAAAAATATTTAACCTATCAGTAAAAGTAGAATAAAAAAACCAACATTCCTGAAAGTGGGAATAGTTAAAAACGCCTTCAATAAATCCTCACTGCCCATTTCTAAATCCAATTTAGAGTGATCATATGAGTGATCAGTTCAGGTACTTTAATCCAAAATTATGTTAAGACCTAAATACACGATGGAAGATTTCTTGGACGATTCCATGCAAGCCTGCATGGCCGCTTGCTGTATGGTTCTCTAGTATTTCTGTAGCTCCGTCAGTGAAGGTTCGATTGTTTGTACCTTGGCATCGGGGTAGAGGCGTCATTTTGTATTTGGCCGTTTCGACAGTTTTCGTGAGTAAATGGACCTTCAAATTTTTTATATTTCGTCTTATGACGTATTTTTTGTTTCGTTTGGAATCGTCGATGCTGGCCATGGGCACTAACCATAGGTCATTAAAACCTTTAAATAAAAGAGGTGAATGGTTCTGTGCATTAACTAAAGTCGGCCGATCTCACTGGTTGCGCACAACAAATATACATGTCCCAACATTTAACTGCTTTTCTTCCAACACGTCTAGCAAAAACGGCATGGTTTGGATTTTTTGTTAGATAAACTGATTAGTAAACAAGTACTTTGAGATTAATATACTTCCTCAGACAAATTTTTAATGCAGATTGATTAAATTCTAACTGGTACAAGTATTTTATTACTATATTAGTGCTTGTCATTTAAAACTTTAGAAAAAAAAACATGTTAATCATTTTGACCTTGTAACTTTGACAGTTGACTTTGGGTAGGTCGATGTTGGGTCCATGTGCAGAAGATGAATAAATAGTCTACATTTTTAATCTATGGTTCCATGGAAGATTTAGACGACTGCTGGCCTTTTTCATGGACGTTTTCATAATTGGTCGCGTGCAAAGTTTGATGGAAGCTTATCCTAAAAGGCTGAAATTTTAGCCAGACGGAGGTTGGTAGATTCGTATTGTTTATTTTGTTTTGAGAAACAGCTAAAACTATTAAAAACAAATAAATAGTCATTAACAAATCACGAAAAAGGCTACCAATTCTATTGTGTGAAAATTAAGGTAAACATTTGTTTTCATTAAAAATAAAATGGCGTGAAACACGCATCCACAAGCTCCTTGTGCCCATTCTGATCACCGCAGTCACATCAACTGCACCAGCTGCACCAGGCCGTACCAACAACATCATGCTAAGAGTGCGTAATGCAGGTTGACAAGAACTAAACTTGTGCCTTCATGCCAGCAGGTACTACTTTACTCGAGAGGTCGTCCTACTTTGTTTATTACAAGAGGTAACTCTTGTAATAAATTAGTAAGCGATTCAAAATGGAGTTTCCCCCAAATTCAAAGCTGTTGGGGGTACGGGCCATTGGTTGTTACGTCGTAGCAGCTCGCGTCGTGACCGACCACAAAGTGGCGTCAACTGGCCTGTCGGCCGAAGCTGAAGTGATAAGTTCCCCAAAGTGCGACCAATAGTGCGCAGCATTTTCTATACCTATCCCACAACTTCATCTCATTCAGGGGTGGATTTTATTGTATTAAGAGCCATCGAGCATGGCAACCCACACCCCTTTGCCCTGGTAGACTCTTCCATTCTTTCAGGAGACAGCCACCTGAAAACACTGTAGCCAGTGAAATACAAACACATCACAGGAATTGTAGTACAGATACTTTTCACAAGAAAGCGTAATAGTGTATTCAATGTCTATTGATAAGAGAGTAATTATGTTTTCATAAAGGGAGACTGCCTATAAAGGCCTTTATCATAGTACCATTCAATTTAGTGTGGTGACACTCCCCGTAAACTTCACATCAACAACGTTAACATATATTTGTTAATCAACGAGGGTGTCAACAATGTGTTTCATCTAATTTATATAATTTTTCACGATAGCAATAATGTTACATAGTGCTATTGGAGAGAACGTTGGTGCAACTTACGCAGTAGCACCTGGTGTCCTTTCCACCTGCTTGACGTCAACCTGCCTGCTGGCTGGTTTATCAGTGCTATGTGATCCCAAGTGCTATTAAACTGTGGGGAAATCCTGAAGCAATAAAAAGTGTCAAAAATGCAGTAACCGAATAAATTAAATTCATTTCTTTACTAAAACCTCGAACGAACCTGGCTGTCCACGCCTCTTTTCGAGGATGGACTCGTTCAGCCCACACAAGCTGGAATATTTTGACTCGCCTGTAGGCGAAATAAACGGGAAACTGAAATACGCTTGTGAAACTTACCGCTTGTGAAACTTACCGGAAACTGAAATGCATTTTCAGTTTACAGTTATTCCAGTCAATTTAAGTATTTTAATTACAATCAATGTTTAAAAGGGAAATGCTACCTTTTCTTCACAGCAGACTGGCTATCAAGACCTAACCATTTTAACTTCAAGTTTCTAAAGTAGTAACATCCTCCGCGACGGCACAGTCACAAACATAATTAACACTTCATTACTCACTGGGATATTACCAACATGTTGTTCACCATTAAATTGTATCTTGTAGCATATTAATTAGCATTAAGAGGGTTCGTATTATTTTTCACGTAATTTTTGGCGCCGGCTTTGGCCACTATTTGGGGAAGCCGACACCATGATTTTAGTCTGACTTCAACACTTGGCCCAGTTGGCAGCACAGGAGTTTCGCACCACCTGGACCCCCTCTGTACTTTCATTTTACGCTGCAAGCACTTTCTATTCAATAGTATTTTCGTGTAACAGGAACCCTTTGCTTAATTCATGCCGAAGGGACGACCGTCTGTCTTCCTGTCATTTTTAACAGGACTAAATACATATCACATAACTGCACCCAATTTTCATGGCTTACGCCCTATAGAACAACACTGGTAACTGGCAGACCACAGTGCCGTATCCGCATAAACTTACCGCATACCAGCGTAAGTGCATATGTATCAAAGAAGTAAGTAAACATCTTGAATAACCATGTGTGTTTTATTTACTTTACCCCTTGTAATATTTCGGGTGCTGCAACATATTGCAGCAGTAACAAGTGTAAGGAAGGTGTGTGAGGTTGGCCTACAACCTCGCCAGCATAAATAGTGTGAAACCACTAGGTATATACCATTATTGGTAAGTTCATCATTCATAAACACCACAGATAGACATGCTCATGCTCACTGAGTTATGGTGCCCGGCAATTTCACCAACTTTCACCTTAAGCTGGCAAACTGGGCAAGGTAAGAACCTACATCAACATCCCTAGAGCCCCCTACGCGTCAATATATAATCAGCTGTCAGCATATTTTAAAAGTAACAGCATAATCTAAAATAATCAGTTTGGCTTTCAGCAAAATAAATCTACAGAGAAAGTCCTACATCCCTTTGTAAACAAGGCCTAGAATAATTTGACAACAAATATTTTTAGCTGGAATTTTTGCTGATCTATACAAAGCATTTGATTATGCCAACCATAAATTACTTCTTCAGAAAATGATAGGTTATGGTATAAAAGAGTCTTCACTTCTGATGTGACGTGGACCACCTTTGAGAAGTCTGGCACGGCCACTGTCATCACGTCATCGGCCCACAGTCACTACCCCAGTGCAGCATGTGGAACACGCACGTCGTACGTCCCGATGTGTGTCCACATCATTCACTTGGGAACGGGTCGTGACCCAATACAGAGTGATCCAACCTAGTGCCTGTGGTGTCCCTAGAGAGATCTGTATAATTGGGATGGGATTGAAGTGTTAGAATGTGTAATATATAGCATTAGAATTCGCCCTTAGGGGATTGCGAAGTAATCGCAGAATAAATGCATGCCACATTCATATTTAATGAGGTGTATAGTAGCAAGGCTAGGGTATTTGAAGTATTCTATATAATTATCCGAGTGCAATTGTGTGCGTAATCAAGCCAATTGGTGACATGGGAAATAATTAATTAATCTTTCTTTAAACCTGACTGTTCCGGTCCTAGAGTGCCCCAAAACTTAACAGACCTAAAGTTTACCACGTGCTCTGCAAAGCACCACATAATCATGTTTTGTATTTAAATTAGTTCTTAATTAAGAACTCTTACCTCTGTACAGGATTAAAATAACTCGCTCAGAATGTTTCAGTGTTTTATGTATATATGTTTCAAGTTCAATTTTAGTGAGGTCAGTTAATTAAATTACCTCGTGGAGTGGAGCAAGCTCTCGCCAAGGATGCCGTATGCCCAGGCAATCTCCAGTCTGATTCCACTGGTCTTAGGTGCTGTGCGCCGTGTCTTAGGGGACTTTCATACTTTGTTCTGAACACTTAACTGCAATAGGTTAACATAATTTACTGGAACTTTTATTTAGTTTACAAACAGTCTTCCCCGCGGCGAGATTATCAGTCCATTAACGGTTGTATCATATGCTCGTACATTTAGTGAAGCACTGTGAGGTAGATTGTCATATTAACATACCTGTGTTAAAAAAATTGCTGGATATTATGAAGCGAAAATTTGATTGTTTTAACAGCATGTCTTACTGGCTGATAAAGATGATATTGAATGTTATCCTAATATTTCTCTAGTTAATGAAAAGAGAAATAAAGCCTTGTGGTGGCATTCTGAAGTAGTAAATGCTAACACAGATAAATGCAACAACTGTACGAAAAATTACATTACCCCATAAAATAACCAATTCTTTATCATTTTTAAACGGATGTTTGTGTATTTAAGATAAACCGGTTACTTTTTGCCACCAATTAACATTTCTGTTAAAAATAAGTTTTATATTAAGTGTGAGTTAAATTCTCTTCATCTGAAATTATTCTAAATTTCTTAGTTGCAGGTAATGGTTTTCTTTTTCATACCTTGAAAAATAATTTTACTATGTGAGAAATTTCAAAATGATTTGATATTTTTAAGAATCATAAATCGTGAATCTGAAAAAGCCTGATTTGCAGAACTTTACTATTCAGTGGAAATACTGTCGTATGTTCCAACTTGGCACCAGGGTGTCTGGCCCACTCGCTTGCATGTGCAGATTGCAGTACCAGGTCACGAGTCTCACAAAGCACGATAAAACGTGACGGTACATCAAGTGAGTGGCTGAACGTCTCAAGATGATCGTCCACTGGTCTGCATTGATTCTTGGTGTGGTTTGCAAAACTCTGCACCCAGCTTTTATGCCGCGGGACGTAAATTTCTGAAAGTGGAAACGGCAGAATTTGCACACTGATGTTTGAGCAGGTCACTGTAATACTGTTATTGGTGTTC
>NQII01005272.1:114173-135419 GCA_002778355.1 Clitarchus hookeri | reverse complement strand
GGGGGGGGGGGGGGGGGGGGGGGGATCCGGTGCAGAATGGGGTAGAATGAGTGAGTTCTGGCAAACTTGAGAGTGCATCAGTCAGCCGATTCTCTTCTTTGGGGGGCACATCGCACCTCCAAATCATGGGACTACAATATAACAATGCCCAAAAAGTGGACAGCCACACAGAAACACCTGTTGTCAGTCCAGAGGAGGCCAATTAATGAGCCAAAGAATTTTCTGAACGGTTTACATGTGTGTGGAGGAAGATATTTTGTTGTACCACCTCCCACCATTTTGAGCCGAAACTTAACACTCGCACAAATCAGGACAGGATCTATACTTTCGGTTTGGGGGGGATGGATCATTTTCCCATTGTGCAGGTGTACGTCAAGACTCCCGATTCTCGGCATGGCTGGGGTACACAGACTCACTATAATTTTGTAAGAAACAATATTAAATTTATTAAATAAAATCATTATTTTGAATAATTGTGATAATATTTATTTCATTTCAGACTCAAACATTCACAACACAGTTTCCTGTAAATGTAATGGTAATGTGAAGCATGAGGTTGAGGGGGAGGGAGTGGGTTAATGAAGGGGGAGGGGGTTGGGGGGGTCATGTTTCCTCTGAACTCTTCTTCTGGATACTACACTGGCACAAATATGCATGACCTGCCAATGAGGGACACGCTGCTCTCACACTGCACCCTATGCATGCCATGGAGGAGCCAGATGGCACCCACCACCGAGCTCAACATTCCCTCCACTTCCAAACCACAGGAAAGGTACTGTGCTTTGAATCCTGCACAGTGCGTTTTTAGTTTGTTTGATTGTCTAGAAGTTGTGGTTAACAAGAAGCTTATTTTTAAATAAAGAAAATAAAGTAAAATCTGCCAAGGACAGCGGCCGAAAAGAAAATCTGAATAATTAGTTTTGAACTAGCGATGACCTAGGCGGAGGTGGTGGCGAGGACGCAGGTGGCGACTACGACAGACTATTGCGATGATGACCACAACTATTCAAGTTACTTAGTTGAGAAATATGGGAAGGAGCATGGGAAACGAGTTGTACTCAGTTTATCTGTTGACCCTATATTCTTTTCTGCCCAATGCAGTTCAGTAAGCTGTCAGCCTCTGATCACAATGACAACCTAGACCTAAATTTTGCCAACTTAATCATAATATTCGTCTTAAATGACAATAAAACTGTGCCTCATCCAGTTTTGTTATGTTAACACACAGACGATCACTGTGAAGACTGAACCTGGACTCTTCACAGACTGGACTTACCTCACTTTCCCCTGATGCATTTGCAATGTCATGCTTGTGCAGTTTCGAGAGCATCTCAAAGGCCTCTGGGTATAAATTCCCATTTCACGCAAGCACACTGGCAAGCAATATACCTAGACATACATCTGGGGGCTGTTATTCAGGTCCCCGGTAAGGTCACCTGCTAATTCCGAAGGACTTGCTGCATTCAGGGCCAAATAGCAGTCTTCTAGTGGTGCAGTATTCGTTCAACATCAACTGCTGAAGAATCGGGCAACATTTCCACTCAGTATGTATCTTTACAAGACGCTGAGAACAACACGCTGAGGAAACTGCAGATCTCGGGACGTAATCATCAGAGTTCGGCCTGCCTCCAGTCACCTAACGATTCTTCTTCACATTTCATTGATGCGAGTTCTTTGAGCTCTGCTGATTGAGTCCATGTCAATTGCCTTTCAAGGAAGGAAATTCACCACCCTCCACACCTCTCCATCTATCCACCTCATTCCCTCAGTCTCTAACTCTCTCCATCCTGTATGCTCTGTTCTGCCTAAGGCAGTGGTGTAGTATTTGTGCAAACAGCGCAGAAAAACAAAATTGTGTCAATCCAATGCTAGTAAAAACAGTGTAGTTTTATTTTCTTTGAGTTTCATTACTATCCTTAATTTTTGCGCATGGACAGGTCAATTAACTACAAACTGCTTATCCCGAGCATTTAACATGTTTGTGTAGTTCTCTGTAACTTTTGTACATTCACTCTGGAAAACGTTGGGGGTTATTTTCAAAGGCAAAAGAAAACACGTACATCACCTTATATATCAAGAGTATATTCATCACAGTCGTGTACATAAGGCCGATCACACAACACTGCTTAAAACGTTATAAAATATATAAATATTTGTGCACAAACTCACTAGTCTCTTGAGCTCATTAAAAATTATGTTAAAGGTATTTATGCAAATATAATGATCAACACTTCAATAAACATGCCAAAAATTATCAACAAGATCAACATCTGAAAAATTATCTCAAGGTCAACATGTGCATAATGCCACTTTACTTAAATTAAAATAAATACATTATATTTATTACATTGAAATCTTACCAAATAAACATCATTAGGTGACAACATGTTTCATGAAGCAACAATGTTAAGAAACTTAAAAATAACATAACTTTAAAATATGAAGAAGCAAATTTAGAAATAATTTTCACAATTCTACTGCTCTGTAAAAGTTTTTTGAACAAGCTTTTAACGTACAATTTGTAGAACATTTGTCGCTTCATATTAATCTAAATTTTACATTAAACCCTCACATCTACACACAGTATTCTTAATTTGATAGGCAAAATGCTTCATAAATTCCACCATTAGCACAGAATACATTCACTATGAAATCTATCATCAAACTCTTACTAGTACACACTAAGACTTCTTCCGGATTATCCTTTATTGCCGTTATTTGTAATAATGCTGAAACTAATTGTCTCTCTTAATTTACAAACTGTGATGCAGTAGCAAATATAAAAATCGGGCAAAAAAATGTTCTCCTCTCCGTGGCTTTCTGAAGTAGAATACCTCTACCACCAAACTCTGTTGCTCAAATAAAATTTTATTTAAAAATAATATTTACTATACACATACAACAATTATGTGAAATACAATAAGATAAAATAGCCTACCTACCAGCTCTGAGAAACAGATTTGTTCTTTTAACTGACACTTCTAAAAAAAAAAAAACAGTAATGTTTAATGTTGCTACATGGTAGTTGACCAACTTATACAAGCATCGAGGCATATCGTAACAAATAACTTGCATAGGAAATGCTTAACTACATGCAACAACTGCCAAGTAAACTTAAGACCGAATACAATAAAACTAATAATACTGTAACATTGTATTTACCTGTGCATCTGACATCTGAACTCATACCAGTTAAAATATCTACCTTAATTAATTCATTTTTAAAATAGTTTTTATCACACAAATGTGGGCATTCAAATACAGTAGAATCTCATTATTGCAACAATTTTTTATTGAGACCATATCTCTTTAAGGAACAGTAAAAAAAAAAAAAAGTGGAAATTTTTTGAAAAATAAGTCTGTTGCACTTTTTGTTGTTGCTATGCAGTGTTTCTCTTGGCGAGCACTGTACTGCAAGCAATGTTTATCTAAAAATAGATACCACCACCATTTTGATGGGTTGGAGTGGGTTAGCATCTTTCCAAGACCTGTACAGCGAAACCCTCTTGAAAAGTTCACCACTGAAGAAGTTTCCTGCTGAACAAGTTAAATAGTTTTTCACATCACCTGGGCATAATTTCTTTCAGTGCCTTCAGGACAATTTAAAAGGGTTTTGCTGTATTAAGACCATTCCTCGATAAGAACCCTATTTCTGGAAACAGAGTAGTCTTGTCAGTGGGGTTCTACTGTAGTATGTTACGATTCCAGTGAAGAACTGCCACTCAAAGTGGCTGTTGTGAAGGAGTTAGCCACGCACGAGCTACCTGCACCTGCAGCAAGTCTCTAGTGGCAGTAAAGTGGGGTCTACTACCAAAATATGTTAAACTCACACTCTACGCAGTTGTAAAAGCAGTTACACCCATCCGCTATATTTACCACTGAAAGTTTGGTTAATGTGGTGAATGTGGTAATATGGGAAAGTGTGGTAATGAAAGTGTGGATACATTACATTTCAAGAACCAAAAATAGCTATCCTTTCTGTTTAACCATCTAGAATTAATTTGGTTAATAATTCTTTTAATAACATATTTATTTATAATTACATTATGGTATGACTGTTATACTAATCCTTCAAAACAATTAACATTTCAATTTAATTCAATAATCTAGTGGGACATTCAACTGTTTTAGCATCTGTGCAGAAATTAAACATCACAAACACTTCAGTTTTAATTTTAAAACCAGCTAAATTCGTTAATCAGTAGCAATTGTTTTTCTTATGCAATAATGTACACATTTTGTTCACAAAAACAAAGAATTTGTCTTCATTTCAATAAAAAAAGATTTTTCTTGATACCTTAAGCGAGAAAAATAACAAAAAAATTTCTTTCATCAAAAAACTTTTCAAGTGGATATTGCTACTTTTGTATATGGGCTACTCAAGTATACATCGACACTGCTACCGCGATACCATCAGGGAAATGGCAGAACTGACACAACCTCAAGTGTGGAAATATTTTTCCTCAACAGTAAAATACTCCATAAAATACACACATGTGCAGGTATAAAATGTTTTAACTCTTACCGTTCATCAATAAAACACACAGAAAATACTGATGACAAGCCAGAAAACAGGCTGAAATATCTTTTGCTGCGTGCATGCATGCAAGCAAATAGCAAAATAAGGAAAAATTTGACATAAACACAGGCTTCCACAACAATCAGTGTAAAGTACTTCACAAGAAACCTCTACAGTAACACAAGTGCTCTATGCAGCGAGCTGACAACAGGCGAAACTGTCTTAAACATATTTGCAATTCTGGATCCACATTTTACCCAGTAGTTCAGTGGGAGATATTTTCCTATGAAGAAAGTGTAGCTTTGTCACAGACAATTCACTTGCTTCTATAACCCTCCCAACGGAATGAAATATACTGGCGAAATACATATGCCAAAACAAGCATCTCGTTGCACGTGGGGGACTTAAAATGTATTCTCTTTATCAGCATTTTTCGCAGTTAACATTATTACAAGTTCAAATCAATTTTTTAACTGGAACGTATTAATACTGCATCCTAATACAGATCTCAAATAAGCCTAACTCATCAGNGTATTTTTCGCAGTTACATTATTACAGGTTCAAATCAATTTTTTAACTGGAACGTATTAATACTGCATCCTAATACAGATCTCAAATAAGCCTAACTCATCAGTACTGATTTGTACAGTTTCTAAAACAAAAACTGCCTAAACTACAGCTAATAAATACTACATTTGTAAACATTGAGTACAAATTTGATATTTGATAAGCACCAGACAAGTTAAATGCACAGGCTGACACATTCATAAATAGGGTAATACTTTACACACAGTAGGTGCTACACACATGATAAATATCATATCCCTTCGTTGTGAAAAAAAAAAAAAACATCACATCAGTTGTGTAACTACAGTCTACCCAGGCATACTAGAGTCGCTAGCACAGTCTACGGTCGTCTCGACACTGCGTCTGTTCCCCGGCCCTCAGCGGCATCGCACCANATACTAGAGTCGCTAGCACAGTCTACGGTCGTCTCGACACTGCGTCTGTTCCCCGGCCCTCAGCGGCATCGCACCATCACCTGCTAAGGTTGTAGGAGAACACCAGTCGCCGGGATCATAAGTTGGCATCGCTGTACGAGACGCTGGATCGCTGCGATCCCGTCAGCAAGCCAGTCCGCGAGTTGCCGCTCAGGTCGAGGAGCAGCTGGTCCGTCTCGGAGTTGGCAACCTCGTTCATCTCCGCCTGCTGTGCACTGATGGACCGTGCCAGTTTCGTGATAAACTTATCTCTCATCTCCTTCTGCCGCTGAGACTTGAGGCGCGAGAACTCGTCCTCCGAGCTCGCCGTGCTGGAGCCACCGATGCTAACGTTATCGCCACCAGGGCCTATAGTTACGCTGCTCCCACCGCCCTGCGAGTCCGCCGACTTTAGGACACCGCCCCTTGGCATGTTTTCAGCATAGCCCGGCGCGCTCTTCACAGACATGATCTCCGTGTAGGTGACGCTGGACAGGGCAGGGGACGTGGCGGGGGGGATGGCCGCCGATGCCGGCGCAGACGACGAGAGAGGTGTGCTGCCAAAGTCGAAGGGCTTGAGGGAGCTGTGTGGGATGGAGACCGGGGCGGAGGGCAGGGGAGCACCCGTCGGGCCCGGGAAGATGTTGCGCACGTTGGGGCGCAGGTCCGGAGGTCGCATGGAGGTGACCGTCGACTGCTCATCCACTTCCTCTATCACCTGGTCCGCTATCCTCATGCTCCCGCCACCCACGAACTTTGAGTGCAGGCTGGCCGAGCTGTTGCTCACTGGTATCTTCCCCACGTCTGCACAAAGAATCGCATCCACATTTTCATTATATACAGTGGGCAGTTGCGGAGAAAGGCCTATTACCTAGACTAAAAGCAATGTCAAAGGAACTTTCATCTCATTATTATTTTTATCAACAAACAACAATAACCTGATAAAAAAAACTTTTCTTAACCCCTTTTTAATAGTATCGCAGGTAAACTTGTTCACACCTTCACATGTCGCAGAAGAGGTCAGGAGGCATCACCCAATACGGACGTTGCCTTTTACTGGGCAATGCTATTGGTTGCTTCTTGTACCATGGATCTACTGGAACCCTATCTATAGCTTCCAAAGCGTCAGTTGTTATAAGAAATTCAAAAGTACTTTTCATACCAAAAATATCCTCTTTTGCAATGCCTTGCACGAAACATTGATGTGTCTGTTAAGGGGTAATCCACAAAATGTNATACCAAAAATATCCTCTTTTGCAATGCCTTGCACGAAACATTGATGTGTCTGTTAAGGGGTAATCCACAAAATGTACACTTGCAATGAAGTACAGTTACTGTAATTTCTTGTGTTCCAAATACAGTGAATTGTGATTTTTACCAGCAACCATTCAAAAACTATGGACTATAATTTTTTCCTATTTGCTCAAAAAAAATGTATGTGCAATGTCTGAAAGTTGTTATAAAATAATTAATTTTTTCTTCCCAATGTTGGTTAAAATGTCATTTGAATCATACCATTTACACAAAACTCAAAAATATAATATGTTTTAAGGGTAAATTGCTATATATAATCTCGCAAATTCATGTGTTTTTTTATCTCACTTCTTAAATGATACATTCTGGCAGATAGAAAAGAAACTCATCTCACCTAAGTAATTCAAAAATTTTAATATGGTATATGTGCTAAAAAGCAGGGGCAAAATTCTGTTCCATTTAATATAAAGAATTATTAAGATTCCCAGCGGACATTTATGAAACACTGCATTTTTTGCAGTTTTATTTNATACCAAAAATATCCTCTTTTGCAATGCCTTGCACGAAACATTGATGTGTCTGTTAAGGGGTAATCCACAAAATGTGCACTTGCAATGAAGTACAGTTACTGTAATTTCTTGTGTTCCAAATACAGTGAATTGTGATTTTTACCAGCAACCATTCAAAAACTATGGACTATAATTTTGTCCTATTTGCTCAAAAAAAAATATGTGCAATGTCTAAAAGTTTATATAAAATAATTAATTTTTTCTACCCAATGCTGGTTAAAATGTCATTTGAATCATACCATTTACACAAAACTCAAAAATATAATATGTTTTAAGGGTAAATTGCTACATATAATCTTGCAAATTCATGTGTTTTTTATGTAATTTCTTAAATGATACATTCTGGCAGATAGAAAAGAAACTCATCTCACCTAAGTAATTAAAAAATTTTAGTAAGGTATATGTGCTAAAAAGCAGGGGCAAAATTCAATTCCATTTAATATAAAGAATTATTAAGATTCCCAGCGGACATTTATGAAACACTGCATTTTTTGCAGTTTTATTTNATTCCATTTAATATAAAGAATTATTAAGATTCCCAGCGGACATTTATGAAACACTGCATTTTTTGCAGTTTTATTTGTTTTGCGGCTGACAGTAGTGCGATGCCGGATTTACTACCGACATGACGGCACATTAATTTATTCAGTCACTATATCAGCTGATAAAGTTCCATACTATAAGTTACACACGAGCAAGTGTTTCAAATCTCTTGTCTGCAATGGACTCATTTTGTACTCTCAGTCTGTGACGCACACATGTATTCGCTAAAAAGAAAGCCATATTCGCATACCAGAATCAAAATATCGACATGTGCTCACACATGCTCAGAGCAGAAGCGCGACTCCCCTAATTGTGCTTGCCGTTTGCAGCAGACGAGACGGTAGGAAGAGAAGCGGTGCTCGCATCAAAGAACCAGCGCTTCAACAAGGTATTCATGTATACAGTCGTACGTACGTACCTCTACGGAACTCGCCGTCTCCAGCGGTGGCATCGACGGTGGAGGTGGGGATGGTGGTGGCGCTGCCGCTGGGCGGGCCATCGCGGGAGAAGAGGCGGCGCAGCACCGAGGTGACCGACCCGACGCGGTGCAGCGAGCTGGCCAGACTGCCAGNAGCCTGCCGACGCCAGTCGCGTCTTGGTGCTGGTGCGGCTGATGCTGCGCTTGGCGCCCGCAGTGAAGTGAATGCCACTCTGTGAATCGTCAAACTGCAACCACACGACATCACTTGGTCCCTGTCACCACACACATCTTCCATTGTGAAACTCAATGGCGAGCTGCATCATTCTGTACCCCATTGTTTAGTTGCAAGCTATACTTTCATTTATAATGGCCACTAGCGTGACCTGAAAATCAAGGTNATTCTGTACCCCATTGTTTAGTTGCAAGCTATACTTTCATTTATAATGGCCACTAGCGTGACCTGAAAATCAAGGTCTGAATTTGCAGATTAACAGCAAAACTCTCTGGGTCAAATTGCTCAAGTTGTACACCAAGTGTAAAATAACAAAAATTTTTTGATGCATGAAGATTTCTTAGAAGTGTTACTGTGCCTGCAACATATTAGTACACAACCAAATTACCCTTTCTGNTTTTGATGCATGAAGATTTCTTAGAAGTGTTACTGTGCCTGCAACATATTAGTACACAACCAAATTACCCTTTCTGAAAATGAATTACGTACAGCCAACATAATGGCAATGATGCCACAATGGACAAATGCATAGATAGTGATGCATTTGAAGTGATGTTGTGGCAGACCTGAATTTTCTCATGGAAATACTGCTACACACTATTCTCTAGCTAACTTTATGTACAATTAAGTACCCAAGCTATAATGGAATTTCAATATTGGAATTTTGAACGTAAACAGCTCTCGTGAATATACACAAACACTGTTCACCCACGTGACTAGGTGAATAAATGAGAGCAATGAGATGTTATGTCAACTGCCATATGTAAGAAAATTTATATAACAAGACATCAGAAGAGAACGTGAAAATTTTTAGGATAAAAACAGACTAATTATAGGGGGGAGGGGGGGGGAATACGGTAGATTGAAGATAGGACAGGTGCTGTCAGGCAAATTAAGCAGTAAAGCATTGAAGTTGTCATGATAGATACCATCCACGCACCAATCAGGCTTAAGAATGGCTCAGGCACAACTGATGTTGTCTTAATAGAAGAACAATAAACAGTAAGGTGGTTGGAAATCTTCATTTTGGGCTCACCTACCGCTACAGTCTGCACTATATTCANGAAGAACAATAAACAGTAAGGTGGTTGGAAATCTTCATTTTGGGCTCACCTACCGCTACAGTCTGCACTATATTCACACAGAACTGCTGTCCTGAGCATATTTAGCCCAGCTGGCAAATTCACAGCAGTATGCAATGTCGCTATGCAACAACTCGGTAACCTCCTGCAGTGGACAGTTCGACGTGTATTTTGCTTGCACTCGATACCATGTTGGCATATGCAATTCATCAAAGTAAAAATGTAAATAGGAACCTGGGACTTTAAAATTCCATGTTTGTTACGTCGTGCTCCTCTGTAATTGAAACAGTTGAGATCAAAATGACACTGGTCAAAAAGAGTTTCTAAAACCATTCCAAAGCCAATCCAACATCTTTATGTGCACTCAAGCAAATACTACAAACAGCATGCATGGTGAATGTAGCAGAAATTGTTCTTTTCCTTTGTATCTGATAATTTTCATTTTAATTTGCAAACTAACTCATGATATTATTCTGTTTTTTTTATGCTTGAAATAATTGTTGGAATTTTTGTCTATCCAAATAATTTAAATGTTTAACCCAGAAAATGTTTTAAAATGTACAGCATCGTTCATAGTGCCCTAAATTCAGAGAATATTCCCTTCAAGGTTTCAGGTACTCTTATTTTTTCAATTCAAAAAAGTTGGCAAACCTAGTTGGTCAGTAAAACCCACCAAACCTATTCCAGGAGATGATTACCCCTGACAACTTTTGCTCAAGAAGAAAATTGGGAGCGTGATCTAAGTGACATAAGCGAATCCTGACCTTATCAATGGAACACCTACGGCCATATTATTTCTTGTGGACGGGACACACATTCAGAAAATTTCNGAACACCTACGGCCATATTATTTCTTGTGGACGAAACACACATTCAGAAAATTTTAAGAATATAATATCAAAAAATAACACTTTTTAGCCAATAATTACGAGCAAAATTCTTTCTTGGAATACTTCCACAAAGAATAACAGACACGTGTAAAATAAAAAGTGAGAAAAAAATTCACACACACACATCACTGACAATGTAATAAAGAGCCTGGAATCAAAAGGCTTTGTTCAAGCCATTAGCCTAAAACATAAAAATAAACACATTAAGTTATCTGCACAAATTTTCTGTTCACAACAAAGAAACAGAACTGAATGATTGTTAGCAGTTCAGCTGATGCAGATACTGTATCGTACCTCCCCGCCAGTTTTCACAGACGACGGTGCAAAGTACTCCGCTTCTGCTTTGGAGACTTCGATGTTGGCAGTGGACGGCTTGGGCACGTGCTCGCGTAAACTCTCCGTGCCCACCGTGTACGGCAACTCTTGTGGGAACACCTCGTCCCAGTACTGGTCCTTTATCAGCTCGGGATGCTCGTGGTGCATCTCATCCACTATCAGGTACGACACCTGCACAATCGACAATGAGGAAACACGCTGGCCTTCCTATGACAGCTTTTTCACATTAATTAACATCCGTAGATGATACTAAACTAAATGTGCTGGAGCTATTTAAATTAACATTGTGGCCATTAAATAAGAGTCAATTAGCAGTTTCTTCACACTTTTTGAATCAAACCTTGGGAAAAATCACCCCATGCATGAGGTTTTTGGTTCTTTCCTAAATATGTTGTGCATCGCAAGCATTTTATACTTATGTTAACATAAGGTACTTTAAATAAAATTTCAATTTAACTGTAAATAATATTTCATTTATAATTAATATGAATAAAAACAGTGGGAAATTAGTGTTGTCATCCAACCTTATCCCTCAGCCGGCATAGGCCCGTCGTGGGTCACGCGTGGGTCACGCGTGTGTGATGTGCACAGAAGGTGGGCTACAGTCAAAGAGGATACATTTTTTTGTTAGGTTAAGGTTTTTGTGCAAGTATTTTGCTGTGCATTCCTGTGCACATTTTTTAAGTAACAGCGGCCAAGGCCACCAGCAAAGGGTTTTGTTAGCATGTAAAATCATTTTTTTGTTTGTTGTGTACTACTGTGCACATTCTGTAAATTAGTTGTACTCACCAAGGTTACCCCTATGCTTCTTATCCATGCACATGGCACATGGCCCGATGGGGCCTGCACTTATGGCGCGAGCTAGTACCCCCANTGTGGCGCGAGCTAGTATCCCCGCTTCCAACGGCCATTCAACAGTTTCTTGGAGCTCAAGCCAGAAGGATGAGTCCCGCATGGCCTGCGGGGGACCTTATCTTTGCAATCGCGGATCGGTAGTTCTGTCTGTTAAGTATCCAGAACCTTTTTCACTTCACCACAGGAGCCGACCTTGGCCCTTATATCGATTCGGAGGATCCTTAACTAATTATTTTCGCCTACGGGCCTTTTGTTGTTAACGCAACTTTGCGTATTTTCATGCGAGTGCTTTGTGCCGCAGTGTTCAAATAATGTATTGGTTCTTTTCCTTTTGAGTTTGTGTAGTGCCCTGCGCATTTTAACGTTGTTCTACTTTGCTATAAACGACAGATGGCTCCGAGTGTGACGTGCACGTGGTCACGCTCATTCCTTAAGCATACGTCGCTATCCTTCCTTGTACTTGCATTTGGTGTGCTCTGTGGTGGCGAACAATGGAGCAGAAGAGTTGTGTGTCTGTGTTAAAACAACCCACGTGGCTGCGTCACGACCCTAGATAGTGTCTGCTCACCGCGTGGCTGTGCGCGAAATGACGGCCTGGCACCTTGGGATTACTACTGCGACCATCTACTGCCTTGCCAACTAACACCAATAACAGTGTGTTGTTATTGCCTAGTAAGAAATGGTTCTTGTGCAAAATATTATTAAACTGAGTGCGCACGAATGAGACGTGTTGTCCCTTTGGTGTAATTTTTTTTTTAGACACTGCTAAACTTTGTTTGCACGAGACGGAAGAATATCCTGAAAGTATAGCTTCAGCAGGACTTCAGAAACGTAGGAAGTAACCACGAATGAACTATATTTAGTGGGGGCAATACTCTTTTGCAAAAAAATTTTTTTTTTCATAAATTGTTTGTGCAATTTTTGTAAACTAATCTCAAGAGGAATTTTTGATATTCTAGCATTGGTGAGTGTTTGCATGCAAGGACTTGTACAAAACTCATTTTGCATGATGCAAAAACAGCTCAAATTTTAAAATAAAATTATATATATATAGCAGGAGACTCATGTTTCTCCTTTCCAAATCCACACCTGATCAGAAGGTGCAAACTGCACCAATGAACTAGCCACTATCTAGCTCACTTGCCACGTGGCAGTTTTATCATTAACAGATTTTTAAATATTTATATCATGTAATTAAAATTTAAAAAAAAATGATTGCAAGTATGCATTTATTTTTAAAACTTTTGATTAAATTTTACTATACTTTAAAAAAAAAGTTAGTATAGCATTGATAACTGAAATTTGTACCAAATTCTGAGGTAAGAAGGCACTTGAAATTTATTTGAAAATTTATTACAACAGTAAACAAAAGCTGATCTTACACATATTAGTAGTCAAGAGTAAAGGACATTTCCTTCACAAAGGATCACTTACTTGAAGGTTTCTGTCGACCAACCAGTTAACCTCAAAGTCATCATCATCCTCTCCAAATGGATTAATGAGGCTTTCTGCCACTTTGAGCCATCCCATGTAGAAAAAGAACTGAAACAATTTAACACAACAAATACACCATCAGAACTGCGTAAAACACAGTCAGCATAAGTGGTTGAGGAACACTGCAAACAGTTTTCGCAGAATATTGCAGAACAAGACGTTGGGAAGATCAGAACTACATGCATAAAGTTAATAAGGAGTATGCTGGCATTTTGAAGGCCAGAAAATACTTGGAATTATATGGTACAAGCAAAAAGTGAGTAAATGGTATTAATGAGATAAGCGAGACATCAAAGATGAGATGGTACAGCCATGTGCAGAGAANACTGCTAAACTTTGTTTGCACGAGACGGAAGAATATCCTGAAAGTATAGCTTCAGCAGGACTTCAGAAACGTAGGACGTAACCACGAATGAACTATATTTAGTGGAGGCAATACTCTTTTGCAAAAAAATTTTTTTTTCATAAATTGTTTGTGCAATTTTTGTAAACTAATCTCAAGAGGAATTTTTGATATTCTAGCATTGGTGAGTGTTTGCATGCAAGGACTTGTACAGAACTCATTTTGCATGATGCAAAAACAGCTCAAATTTTAAAATAAAATTATATATATATATATATAGAGCAGGAGACTCATGTTTCTCCTTTCCAAATCCACACCTGATCAGAAGGTACATACTGCACCAATGAACTTGCCACTATCTAGCTCACTTGCCACGTGGCAGTTTTATCATTAACAGATTTTTAAATATTTATATCATGTAATTAAAATTTAAAAAAAAAAATGATTGTAAGTATGCATTTATTTTTAAAACTTTTGATTAAATTTTACTATACTTTAAAAAAAAGTTAGTATAGCATTGATAACTGAAATTTGTACTAAATTCTGAGGTAAAAAGGCACTTGAAATTTATTTGAAAATTTATTACAACAGTAAACAAAAGCTGATCTTACACATATTAGTAGTCAAGAGTAAAGGACATTTCCTTCACAAAGGATCACTTACTTGAAGGTTTCTGTCGACCAACCAGTTAACCTCAAAGTCATCATCATCCTCTCCAAATGGGTTAATGAGGCTTTCTGCCACTTTGAGCCATCCCATGTAGAAAAAGAACTGAAACAATTTAGCACAACAAATACACCATCAGAACTGCGTAAAACACATATAAGTGGTTGAGGAGCACTGCAAACAGTTTTCGCAGAATATTGCAGAACAAGACGTTGGGAAAATCACAACTACATGCATAAAGTTAATAAGGAGTATGCTGGCATTTTGAAGGCCAGAAAATACTTGCAAAAAGTGAGTAAATGGTATTAATGAGATAAGCGAGACATCAAAGATGAGATGGTACAGCCATGTGCAGAGAAANGCAAAAAGTGAGTAAATGGTATTAATGAGATAAGCGAGACATCAAAGATGAGATGGTACAGCCATGTGCAGAGAAATGGAAGGGAAAGACTGGTCAGGAAAACACTGGAACCAAAAAGTGAAGAAAGAGGCCTTAAGGATAAATTGGGGGGAGGTGTGAGGAAAAGATGACAGGAGTCCGGGAGAGGGGAAAAGAGTGGTGTGCAGGGGAGGAAGAATGGTGGAGAAACAGAAGGAAATTACCACATTATACGGCAGTCTAACACAGCTGGAAGCAGCAGTGAATAAGATGGCAATAGAGGTGGAGAAAGATTAAGATGATAACTGATAAATGACTGATGGATGGGCGGACGGATGATGACGATGACAATGGAGGATGGACATACGGACAGATGGATGAATAAAATTATAAACGCAGCCCCTAATTTGAGGTTAATTAAGAATGTAAGCTGTCCCATGATTAAGGAGGTAGGTTAAGGCAAGAGCAATGAAATCTATCTGCAACACTAACCACATGAAAATCCCATCCAGAAAACTTCTTTCCTAATGAACCCTGAAATCAAACCAGGGTCTTGATGGCTATGACCACCTGTTTTAGCTGACTATATTCTTTGAAATTCAATTTGTTTTAATTAGCTGTTGAGTCATTAAAGAGTAAAGAAAAACTTAACAATATTTATTTTTAACTTTTGTATTTTTGAAACTTCTTGTTTAGTTTTAAATTAAATAACTTTGGAAACAAGATTGACAATTTTTCCTCTCACAGCCAAATCATCTCAGTTTATGCAAAATCAAAATAACCACCATCAGGAAACATTTTTATAAATTCTCTTGGAAACTTTCCTTCTTGTGTATATGACTGTCAGTTTATCAGGAAGCAACCAACAAACCTCGCACGCTACCATGTTGGGAAGAAGGAAAATGGCATTTTCATTCATTATTACTTTTTAACACTGATTCTTTAAGCTGTAAGACTGTCTGGAGAATGATTAACTCACTATGCTAACAAACTACTACAATTCCACTTGCGTACGGCGCGCGCACACACATGGAGTGAATGAGTGAAGAGATTTGGTCGGCTCTTAATAGCAAGGTCTCGAGAGCAGATGAGGGTGATTGAGGTGAGTATGGAGCAGCGTTGGAAGGAAAAGGGTGGAGGAAACGGGAGATCCCCGAGAAAACCCGCCAGAGATTGAACCCGGTTTGCCTTGGTGGNAGACAGCCAGTAAAAGCAAAACACACGACCAACCTGAAAGCATGTAGTTAACCCTTTAAGTGTCACATAAGTATTTTACTTAAAGCGTTGTAATGAACAAAATTTTTGTTTAGAACTGTACTAGTATTATTACAGAAGTTTGTTGTTCACTGCGACCTATAAAAACTTGTTTGTGTGTTATATTTTAAGCAGCAGCTGTTGATGAGCCCAAAGAATATANAAACTTGTTTGTGTGTTATATTTTAAGCAGCAGCTGTTGATGAGCCCAAAGAATATAGTCTCAAAATCAAATTATAAAAGTCGCATGCAAGGGATTTGCCTCTATTGGACTGTTTTTTTATGTTGTGTACAGCGGTGTGCCAACTAATGCAGTGCCCCGCCCTAAATTTAGTGAAGTAAACTGGCACCCAAACTAAAGTTTTGTTCACATAGATGCTTTGATAAACTGTGTACAATTTCTTATGAATTGTTATAAAACAATGTATTTCTGATAGTTGCATACGGCTTTGCTTCTGGGTTATAGACTTTTCTCTACCTTTTACAAAGCATGTGATTTAGTGTTCTGATCGCACCAAAACTGATTTACAAGACAAGCAAAAATGTCTAAGAGGAATGCCTGGAAGCTTGCCACCTTCTAGTAGAAAGGGGGAGGGGGGCTAAAGGCATGATGTTCCCTCCTAAGTTAAAGGTATTTTTCGTCACTGACTGTGTAGGTAATTAAATTCACTGCCTGTATAGCCTACACTGCGACTGAAAGGTTTGAAACCATAAAGGGGCCAGCACTGGGTTGTTTCCGACCAATCGGAACGCAGCCACGCGAGTAAAGGAGCCTCCTGGGAGCGGTGCGTCGGAGGACGGCTCACCTGCAGCGTGGTGAAGACGGGGAAGTACTTGTCGATGGTGTTGTTGTGCTTGTAGAGCAGGTCCGTCTTGTCCGTGATCTCGAGGAACTGCCGCCCCATGACGCACGTGATGAAGTAAGAGTAGACCGCCAGCGTCACCACCTGCAACACCGCACCGGGCGCACTGCAAGGATCGCTACTGCTTCCTGGGACATGCACAGGTTGAACTCTCTCGCAAAACTACAATCACGCGTGCCGTCAACCGGGGTGGCTTTGTCTACCACTTGAAAAAACCATGGTATGAAGAAACTATCTCACGATTGTGGATTCCACTAGTAGAGTTGGTAGCTTGAAGAAAAAAAATCACGGGCGCATCGCTACGCATTTATTTAATAAGATTGATTTTTGCAAAGGAAAGAATGGGGTTACATTGCCTCACTGGTCTTTCTAAACGATTATTCAAGCTACATCATACCTCGAGACAAAGTCACCCCATGTCGAGGTGAGATTGCCCCCACTTTTTCGGAATTAAGTTTTGAAGGTTGTAAAAGTCGTATAGTTTTGAAATAGGATGTCAAACTGTTCATTGGAATCTCTTCTGTTCAATAAAAAATATTGGAAAAATAGTAGCTTATGGCTGTTGGTCTGTTTACGCAGATTTTAAGACAAAATGAGCTAAAGTTAACTCAGTTGATGGTACATACAATTATACGCTGTTCATGGTTTACGAGGTACTTTTGAAAGACCTGCTTGTAATCTACTTGTCTTTTTATTTTGTATCCTCCCGCTATATGAATGTAAGATTAATATTGCAATGGGTCATCTTGTTTTATTCACGCGGCATCCAAGAGGAAACCATGGAATATTTAGGAAAGTAAAAAAAAAAAAAAAGTGTCGCTAATAAACATGAAACACTGACCTAAGCCCGCATCACCCACTTTATTTGATTTTTAATTTACTTCTTCCCAATTCAAATTTAAGAGGATTTATTGAAAAATTTGACAATAGAAGCTTAGCTAATTACTTTACCCATCATTGTGAACATAATATATGAACACNGGATTTATTGAAAAATTTGACAATAGAAGCTTAGCTAATTACTTTACCCATCATTGTGAACATAATATATGAACACACAAATGCATATTTATACAACTAGCTTAATACAAGATTGTATATATTAATTCATTCTCACCTTCTAATGACAACCAGGAAACATCTGTTAACAATCGGGTACAAATATTTACACAGAATCATGAATTGTAATGCTTCTATTATAAAACATTGTCAGCAATGACCCTGACTCTAAAACAAACAATTTCTGTATAAGGGGCGACCTAGGCTGTTCACGGTAATGTGAGCACTTTTGAGACCCTAGTTACTTTTTCCTTTCAGCCATTATTTTTCCTCTAACCACCTTATTAAATAAATATTGCTATGCAAGTAATAAACACAGTGTGTATATTCCACCGCACTTGGAAGTTAACGTCTAAGGCTGAAATAAGATATATTTATTGACTATTATTTCTAAATGAAAGGAATTTTAAAAGTTCTCCCTTTACCATGAAAAGCCTGTACAGCCTCTTAAGTAGTCCTAAATGTATGCATTACACTNAAATGTATACATTACACTTAGAACAATGTTACGTCTTAGAACATTTTTGTATTAGTTTGCTGCCTGCTAAGTGGAGGCCTGCACGCCAGTGTCAGTGTATACGGCAGCATTCATGTAGTTATTAGAGAAGTGATGTTTTTCTAATGTCAACTTCAAACACACACATTTTAACATGAACAGCTTTTACAAAAAAAGCAAACACACTTGTAATGCTGGTTGACATAACGAAAAAAAAAAACATCCAGGGAATGGTCGGACGTGAAAATGAAAATCTGAGCCGGCTACCCTACCCGAGAAACACACCTGCTGCTACGGCCAGTCCGAAGGATGGAAGAGATGAGATGGGGGTGGAGATGCAGCAGAGTGAAGGTTGGGGAGGAAATGGGAGGGCCTTGAGAACACCNATGGAAGAGATGAGATGGGGGTGGAGATGCAGCAGAGTGAAGGTTGGGGAGGAAATGGGAGGGCCTTGAGAACACCATCACTCGCCCGCTGGGGCCTGGGATTGAACCGCAGACCTCGGAAGCGGGAAGCCAATGACTAAAGGGTTGGACTTTATTTCCAAAAATGTATGTACTGTTTACTGGGGACAGAAACTATGTAGTTTTACATAACCTAAGTTTTGTGCGATGCCGTGTCACCAATATATTGTTTAGCATTACAAAGCAATCATGGCAACACTACTATCAGTTTACTGTGTTGTGCAATTCTATAAAATACCATGAAAGATAACTTGTNCAAAGCAATCATGGCAACACTACTATCAGTTTACTGTGTTGTGCAATTCTATAAAATACCATGAAAGATAACTTGTAGGGTTTTGTTTTGTAATTGTGAAGATCTCAATTTTAAATTTTGTACCAAATAAATTTATAAAAGTTATTCAAACACAAAGTTTAATTTCAAGTACACTGTTTCTTGAAGTCGTAGGATGCCATGGGGCATTTTCTTTTAATCCCGGACTACACCCATCTGCAATTACGTAAGGTTTATTTATACATAGTGATTCTAAAATCATGGGACAAACATTGAGGGGTGGTAGAGCTCACTAAAACAAACAATTTTTGTACAGGAATATATGGGCGGGAGTGACGCGTTGAGGCACAAACACAGAAACATAACACATTAATGGGACAATAAAATCTTCATTAGCAGCATACTTAACGAGTGATTCCTTACAGAAAATGTTAAAACAGTTGCTGCAAATGCATCCACCAACAGTCACGCATGCTTGGCGACCTCTACATATGGCGTGATTGGCTGACAATGGTGGCGTGCGTGAAATACCGGGCGTATTTGAATCTGTTCGCCAATCACTCCACCGACGCTACCAAGCTTGCATTACTGTCGGTGGTAGCAATTTTGAGCTATTATTATAAAGCTTGCTGTAAAAAGGCATTTAGCAGCGACGTAAATAAACAATGTGTTGCATTTCATGTGCTATTTGTGTGCGCCTCATGTGTCACTCCCGCCCGTATATTCCTATACAATAATTGTTTGTTTTAGTGAGCTCTACCACCCCTCAATGTTTGTCCCATGATTTTAGAATCATCCTGTATATTCATCCAAAACTTCAAATTAAATTAAACGGTGAAAAACATAAATTTTCCAGAAATTTCTTTAAGCTATTTTGTAAATGTAAAAATTGTTTTCAATTGTAATCAAAAAATAATATATGTGATATTTTTTAATTTGTTTAGCACACCACAAAAATTCAAAATTCATCTAATTCTGATTTTTAATTAATATCGTCATTTTCTTACACTTTTATTGAGTTATAGTCACATCACAAAAATTTAAAACATTCTAAAAATTTGGAAATACTTTTTGATACCTACTTGAAAATAATTTGGTATGAAATTAAGTAGAGAGTTAGCCTTTGGATAGTTTTACCCAAATATAATGGATCCCAATATTTCATGGCACTATGCAACCTGCAATAACCCCATTCCCTTTAAAACTTAATTTCATTACGGTTTTTCTTAAAAAAAGTAATAGAAAAGCAGACATTTCCTGTGTGTCGTATTAAAGGTACTGTCATCCTTGTTTGCAATTTGGTTTTTAAAATCACGCATTAGGGGTATTTTTGTCACAAAAAATTATGTCTTTATTCAAAATATGAATACTAAAAAATTAACCGGATAAGTTATAAATCTTATGTTGGTAATTTGCAACAGGTGAATTTTTTTGTAAGTTGCAAATTGTTTAATTTTTGTGTAGTGCAAAGTATATTACATTCTATTCCCGTTTTCATTCACATCCATGCAGTGTAGAAAACGCCTTAAGCCCTATTCCGGAGAAGGTACATCAAACAAGTGAACTGCACCTTCAACACAAAGCCCACTGCCGGTGTCGTCACAGGCGGGACTACGGGTTGGTCCGGGTGTGCACGGGATCGCCAGTTAGGAGACTTTACACAAGTGTTTNGGGCTTCAATACACAAAAACAAACATCTCGGCTTTGAAACAGCGATTCTAGATTTGCCTAACTGCCACGTTAAATTAAGGTGTTGATTCCTGGTGGGAATCACCAACCATTACGCATATGGACATAAACTGCAAAGTTTTGTGTCCCTGGGTGCGATTCTATTCCACTTTCTGACTTATCGGGAGCCGATTTACGTCGTGGAAACAATAGCCGGGGTGAAAGTTGGCATGGCACAGTAGTCACCTGTCTGTCAGAATACCGTCAACTCTGCTACGGCCGGATAGCGATGCTAATGTAATTCGGCTCCCGATAAGCTGGAAAGAGAACGAGAACCGCGCTGCTGGCAGGCGCGGACGAGGAAGGAAGAGGGATCCTTTTTTTTTTTTAGTAACTACTCTAAAACTAAGTGTTATGTGAGCCCGCGGTAGGGACGGGAGTTAAGTGCTTCTCAGGGCTAAGCCCCATACGCCTACAAGGAAGGGAGTATCATGCAAGGAGACATGCATCGCGGCAAGGAGGGATTGGGCTGCCATGGCCAGATTGTGGCCATGACAACCTCCCTAAGTGTACTTATAGCTAAACTATATTTAGAAGAGAAAGGG
>NQII01005272.1:94583-113095 GCA_002778355.1 Clitarchus hookeri | reverse complement strand
ATCATCTCCTCCTCCTCCTCGTCCTGTCCAAACTACACACTATCAATCATCTCCTCCTCCTCGTCCTGTCCAAACTACACACTATCAATCATCTCCTCCTCCTCCTCGTCCTGTCCAAACTACACACTATCAATCATCTCCTCCTCCTCGTCCTGTCCAAACTACACACTATCAATCATCTCCTCCTCCTCCTCGTCCTGTCCAAACTACACACTATCAATCATCTCCTCCTCCTCGTCCTGTCCAAACTACACACTATCAATCATCTCCTCCTCCTCCTCGTCCTGTCCAAACTACACACTATCAATCATCTCCTCCTCCTCCTCATCATCATCAACTTATTACTCCTAATCATTAGTTTAAAAAAAGACTTCTGTACAGTTATAATTCACTACCAAACTTTGCTTTATTATCATTAGTCACCTACAATCCACCTTTTCTTACCAACCTCTATACACCACAGTTCCCATGTTATCATCATACAGGAAATATACTTTCAAAGTGTCACTACCGATTCTCCATTATCAATTCTCTACAAAAATTGATGAAGATACAAATCAACTGGCTGAGAGAAGAAAAACAATGTCAGATAGCTGAAAACTGCCTACAAACATTACTCGTTACGATTTATTATTTCAACAGTGTACTAGACATCTCTCTACAACAGACAATTTACGCGCATGTCTGCGGGTTCAACTGGTGATAATGTGCAACAAGTGTGTCGCACTTTTTTTATATTTATAAATTGGCGGTCTTCCAAATCCCGCCACGCCAGTGTGAGCCCCTTCGCAGTTCTGTGGGCCCTCTCGCATGCATGTCGGTAGTTAGATGGCGAAGCACAGCAAAACCAATTCAGAGTGGAGAGGGTGCTCAAAACTCGCATGTGTTCGTTGCGCCATCATCCATCGTATGCAGTCGAACGAACAGTGAACGATTCATCAAAATGTTTCAATGATTGCTAGGCAGCGTCAATGTTGCTTTGGGTTTTCGTAGAGCATATCACTACGCTATTATATATGGTAAATTTTATTTGAGTCATATCTAGAACTACGAAAGCTCTTCCTTAAGGTTTTAGCAGGTGAGAAGTCCCTTGCAGATGCTGTAGAGTGAGTCCCCTGTGCTAGTGTGTTTCACTGCATTGTTTGAGGAAAAGTGCACTGCGTTGTCTGTCAAGAACCATNTGTTTGAGGAAAAGTGCACTACGTTGTCTGTCAAGAACCATACCAACATACTATGGACCAGTACTTGCAGCAGGTCAACATATCCCACCTCTATCAAAGAGGAAAGGTTTGGTGATTGAGAACTTCGTCTACAGTGTGTGCGTCAATGTTGCCATGCCGCTGGACACTTCCACTATTCAAGGCCAGCCCACATGTATACACAGCAGATGAAGGAACTCCCATTTCCAATGCCATCACATGAATACAAGAAATGGAGCAGGATCTGATGCGTACTCTGGAAACTCAAGGGNGACACTTCCACTATTCAAGGCCAGCCCACATGTATACACAGCAGATGAAGGAACTCCCATTTCCAATGCCATCACATGAATACAAGAAATGGAGCAGGATCTGATGCGTACTCTGGAAACTCAAGGGCATATTATCACAAAGAGCACTCCTGCATGTTTTGTAACCATATTTCCCGCATGCCTTAGGGTTGTGAAATATCCTGGAGCAGCTCTCTACCATTAAAGCAGGATCGCCTGAGCAGCACATCGGGATTCCTGCCGAACCATATACGCTTGCGATGTACCCGTCTTACTTTCCTGGATCACGGAAAACTCTACTTGGAATGGAGTCGCCTATATCTGGTGAGAGCAAACATAATAAGCTGGCACGACTGCTATGAAGGGTACGAGTGAATCAACCTTCGGTGAAGTCAATTTGACACAGAACAGAGTCAAAGTATCTAGGTTGGTGATGGTGATGTAACCCTAACCAGCTCTTTATGTGGATAGTGTGTGCTACGAAGATCGGGGACTATTTTAAGACTCAGTTAAGAACTTTCTCCAAAAACTCCAGCTCTTTTTTGATGAAGTCTCAATGCGCAATACAGCTAGATCTGCTGGTTTACTACTATTCGCCTGGACCAAGAAGAACCTCGTAAATTATACATGTGCTACTAAACATTTATCTGTCGTAACTTTATGATAGAATATATGTATCTCGCTTGGGCTTATTTCAAAAATGTGGAACACCAACATGCGCCGATGATTGAATGGCCGTATCTCGTCAAAGAACGACGATTAAGACACTATTTCAAAGAATAAGTCGAAATGAATAATATTTGTATGGGTTAGTTTCCAGCTATGGTCTGATAGTGAATTTAAAACCACATTAGAAGAGTACTGATTGGCTGAGATAATATCCGAGGAATAACTTTCCCCTCTGTCGATTCTGGTGACTTTANCACATTAGAAGAGTACTGATTGGCTGAGATAATATCCGAGGAATAACTTTCCCCTCTGTCGATTCTGGTGACTTTATGGCACTCTTGCACGAAAAACAAAGACGCCTGCACAGGAGATTAAGGACAATTCAATATGTTATTATGAAAAGTGGAGTAGAGCTAATGACCAAATTCGTAGATTCNCACATTAGAAGAGTACTGATTGGCTGAGATAATATCCGAGGAATAACTTTCCCCTCTGTCGATTCTGGTGACTTTACGGCACTCTTGCACGAAAAACAAAGACGCCGGCACAGGAGATTAAGGACAATTCAATATGTTATTATGAAAAGTGGAGTAGAGCTAATGACCAAATTCGTAGATTCNGGCACAGGAGATTAAGGACAATTCAATATGTTATTATGAAAAGTGGAGTAGAGCTAATGACCAAATTCGTAGATTCATGGTTTTTTTTGTTCTGGGTCAGACACTAAAATGCAAGGGCTATAAGGGATGAATGGAGGAAAACAAGTTGTATATCAAGACAACTATATATATGTTTGTAAAGAAGAAAATTCAATAAAGATCTAACCAGAACATGTAAAAGAGAACAGTGCAGATTATTTTCACAAAAATGCTGTTTCATTCCAAATAAAACTTATTGACTAATAAAAAGGCACACATTATTTTCAGTAACATGATTATTTAAAACATTTTCTATTAACTGGTTGTTATACAGATTTTCGAACATGAAATATTCTGAACACCATCGCTTAAGTTAAGAGAGTTTACACTGCACAATTTCAACATACATAAGGCCTTCTAAAGAGTAATTTAACAAAAACCTAATAAAACACCAGGATGGCCATATTCCCAGTCCATTTTAATTATTTATATATAAATATACGTACGAACACTGATTTATCTATCACACACTATTTTACTAGCGTGTGCCCTTAACCCCTTCATTCCCAAATTAATTAGTAATTTCTAGTGTTGCAAATAAGACTTTTTTTGATGCGTGCTGTACTTGAGCTAGCAAAGAGCTTGTTTCGTTTAACACAAGCAATAAACTGTAGGCTTTGTGTTCGGCGACAGTGATATGAACCTGTCATAACGCAAAGCAGTAGCACGGTTTAGGAATCTGTTACACATTGTCTATTCGCGGTTTCTTCACACTTTTTCAATCAATTAAACCTTTGAAAAATCACCCCATGTACGATGTGTGTAGTTATTTCCTAAATATGCGATGTATCAACCGTTTTATACCTCTGTTAACATGAAAGTATCTTATTTTTCGTTTTAAAAAAAAAACACGTTTTACCTGTATTTTATTTATAAATTATAATATTTAATTTACAATAAATACGAATAAAAACAGTGAGAAAACACGTGTGTTGGTAGCGCCTAGTAAGAAATAGTTATCGTGCAAAATATCATTGCAACTGAGTGCGCACGAATTGGGTGCGTTGTCCTTTTGGTGTAATATTATAAACTTAGTTTGCACGAGGCGGAGGAATATCCTGGAAGTAGAACTTCAGCAGGACTTCAGAAAAGTGTGAAGTAACCATGAATGGATTATACAGGTAGGATCATTGGACACCGAGCCTCGCAGAGTACAGCACCGGTCAAATATAAGCTTCGTGTGCAACACGTTGATGAGTATTTTCTAAGATGGGCGTGAAAGGGTTAACTGGCTTTGAACGACTAGTTTTGAACCGAGTCGTCAGTGATTCTGGTTCTATCCTAGAGTTCTCTGTAGAACGTGAGCGTGGACATGCGAGGAACGCGAAGCGGGGGTGCCTCACCTGTCCGTGTATGTTGGAGCTGACGAAGACAGCGATGGTGTCGGGCCACGGGATACTGACATATTGGTTCCACCAGCGCTGCATCACGATCGACACATAGAAACCCAACACGAATGACAGGGGGATCAGGTCATTAAAGGTCTCACAGTACTGCACTACGGCATGAAAAATCCTGAAAACGTCGCAGCACATTACACACACACTCCAGCACTGGTCCGACGAGAGCACATTTCAAGGAAGGCGTTGGTCCACGGCTCACTCGACACTGCTGAAAACCACAGGGGAAAAAATAATCTTTGCCAGTAAACGGTGGCAAGATAATATACCACAGAGTTGGCAACTACTTGGAAATTTTTATTTTATTTTTTTTATATTTTTTTTTTTTTAGTTCTGCTTATAAGTATGATGTTTACACTGTTGGCAAAATTAAGTTGTACAAAATAGAATAAAAGTTGGCAATTGGTACTTTTACAATATCACTCGACGTAGTTATCAAAACTACTGACAAGGTTAATCAATAACGTGGTGCATGGATTACTGGTCCAGCAGAAAGAACGAAATAGACACCGGCTTTTCAAAAGTGTCCAGTTAACCACTGTGGACCAACCACGACAAAATTTACGAGTAAAAATCATTCTTTAAATTATAAACTTAGTGCAGGGTTGTGCGAATATTCGGTTATGCCGGAGCAGAAACGAAAAAATGACAGCTCTCGTTTTCGTTTCGGTAGGAAATTTTCGGTGAATCATTTTGTATGTTTTCATTTTTTTTATAACTACAATAACTGCATGAAACGGAAATTTCAATGTAGGCAAGAATTCCAGTGGTAAATACTCCACATCCTACATTTTGGTTTGATTTTGCAACGTATTTGTAATAATTAACAACTTGCTAAAATTTTATGAAATTCGTTAACCTTTCGCGAAGACTCTGTTCTTATGAGATTATTTTTATACTTCGTTTCATTTTCACAGAAGTTTATAAACATGTTTTGTTTTCGTTTCACGAGAAAAAAAAAAGGATGCATTCGCACAAGCCTGCTTACGGCTGTTCACGATGAAGTGAGCACTTTTGAAATCAAACCTTTGAAAAATGTCACTGTCCCTGTTTGCATACATTTTAACGGACGCACTGAGTGACATGCGTCCAGTAGAGTTGGAAACGAGGGAGGGAAATTAGTTCANGATTATTTTTATACTTCGTTTCATTTTCACAGAAGTTTATAAACATGTTTTGTTTTCGTTTCACGAGAAAAAAAAAAAGGATGCATTCGCACAAGCCTGCTTACGGCTGTTCACGATGAAGTGAGCACTTTTGAAATCAAACCTTTGAAAAATGTCACTGTCCCTGTTTGCATACATTTTAACGGACGCACTGAGTGACATGCGTCCAGTAAAGTTGGAAACGAGGGAGGGAAATTAGTTCCATGTCCTAACGTTTAATTAATAGCGTTAGGTAAACATTTCTGAAAATTGATTTAAAAAAGTGTGTGAGTGTGCGTGAGTGTGTGTGTTGGTGTGTGAGTGTGCGTGAGTGTGTGTGTTGGTGTGTGTTGGTGTGAGTGTGTGTGTTGGTGTGTGTGTTGGTGTGTGTGTTGGTGTGTGTTGGTGTGTGTGTTGGTGTGTGTGTGTGTGTGTGTTTTTAGACACTCAAGTGTATCGTCGGATTTTTAAGATTCTTTTATTTTTCTTGTGCACTTGACCGACGTAAGAATAATGTGATCAGGCATGGCAATGTTTATTTTATACAGTACTAGCTGTGTCCGCGACTCCGCTCGCGTGGACTACAGAATTATTGTTTAGGTTTTTTTTACATGAGGCGGAGGAATATCCTGGAAGTAGAACTTTTAACAGGACTTAAGAATAGTTTGAAGTAACCNGTTTATTTTATACAGTACTAGCTGTGTCCGCGACTCCGCTCGCGTGGACTACAGAATTATTGTTTAGGTTTTTTTTTACATGAGGCGGAGGAATATCCTGGAAGTAGAACTTTTAACAGGACTTAAGAATAGTTTGAAGTAACCGNTTTTTTTTACATGAGGCGGAGGAATATCCTGGAAGTAGAACTTTTAACAGGACTTAAGAATAGTTTGAAGTAACCGCGAATGGACTATATAAACAGTTTCGCAACCAGACGTGACTGGCGCATGAATAAAGTGAGAGGTCCAACAGCAATGCAAGTTTGCATAAGTTTACATATGGAGGAAGGATGAATAAAGATGGGCAGAAAAGTAGATCCTAAGCAGCTCTTTCAGAAGTACTCAGTTAACCGTGAAAAGCCATGATACAATCGAAATACCCATTATCATAAACAGATTAAGGTTTATTCTACTCAGGTTAGGAACAAAACGAGTTTGCTTATGAGAGAGTTTGGCATTGGGAAAATTTTCGCCTCTAGGTGCGCAGTGTTCCAGATATGTAACTTACAATTAAAATTTTAAGCTACGCGAATAATAAAAGAGAAATATTTTGCTTATTTTCGTAGTAATTTTACATCTGATTTATGATTATTGCAATTATTTTGTTTTTTAACGTAGAAAATACAGAAAATCTGATACACATGCGACACTGGCGCTTACTTAGTGGCGAAAAATTTTGGTTGCCAAACATTAAACATTAAACTACCCAACCAGAGTGCAAGCAACCTCAACCATATCCATTCCCATAACCACTGCAGACGTAACAAATATACTGCAATACAATTGACATAATAAAATCGAATGTTTTCGTATGTCGGCCGATAGGATTTCACTACCAAATTAAAATAATTTACAAATAGCTATTTGAATTTTGTGCTTTTGTAGGTTGGTCGACTTGCTACATTTACGATTTTTCCCTTTATTTCTGTATGTAAACATCTCATCAGTGAACAGCTGTGATTGCTACAGAATAATTATTGTAGATATTGAAGTTCTCATTTTTCACAAACTATGCACCGAAGAAGCAAATTCTCACACGAAACTAAAAACAATAATTGAAGTAAAACCTTTGTTTAATTACCTGACCGGGAATGCACAGCTGTTGAAAGCGAATTTTGGCACGTGTGGTAGGTAATAANAAAACCTTTGTTTAATTACCTGACCGGGAATGCACAGCTGTTGAAAGCGAATTTTGGCACGTGTGGTAGGTAATAAAAGTGGACTCCGATTGGATACGCACAGATTCTTGCCCAGTTCAAAGTTCACCCACTTGTGTCGCAGCTATGCGCTGGGAATGGTTCTACACCAGTCGAGACGCTCAATGCTTTTAGTTAGACCACTAACATTTTCCGCCGCCAGAGTGCACTGGTGTCGGATATGTACCAGATTTTTTTCCATTTTGTAAGTAAAGGGATAATTGAAATATTGATCAAATAAATAAAATTGTTAAAAATCTTCCGATTTATTGCTTTAGAAGTTTCGTAAAGAATAAACTTTGTTCTTCGCACTTTAGAGGAAAAATATAATAAACATATGTTAACACGTTATTTAATATGCGATNAAAACCTTTGTTTAATTACCTGACCGGGAATGCACAGCTGTTGAAAGCGAATTTTGGCACGTGTGGTAGGTAATAAGAGTGGACTCCGATTGGATACGCACAGATTCTTGCCCAGTTCAAAGTTCACCGACTTGTGTCGCAGCTATGCGCTGGGAATGGTTCTACACCAGTCGAGACGCTCAATGCTTTTAGTTAGACCACTAACATTTTCCGCCGCCAGAGTGCACTGGTGTCGGATATGTACCAGATTTTTTTCCATTTTGTAAGTAAAGGGATAATTGAAATATTAACCAAATAAATAAAATTGTTAAAAATCTTCCGATTTATTGCGTTAGAAGTTTCGTAGAGAATAAACTTTGTTCTTCGCACTTTAGAGGAAAAATATAATAAACATATGTTAACACGTTATTTAATATGCGATCGTAAACAGAATTTAGTAAAACGTTGGCTTGCACAGTTATCTTATTCAAATATAACAAGTGAATCGAAAAAAAAAAATAGTGAACAGTTTAACAATATTATTTCAAGGACTATCCTGAGCTGTTTCCTTAAAGGAAAGGAGAATAGTACGGAGTTCCTTCTGATGGCAACTATAGTTATTTCTCACAAAATTTGCAACGTTTTTTCATTGAAATAAGTTTGCTCAACGCCAAACACAGTTGTATTTTCACTGTTTGCTATTGTAGACACCAGTGAAGGGCGTGAATAATAGTTACGGAATAAAGTTAATACCTTCTTAAAATTTTGGCTGGGGCAAGGACTGTATATATCACAATCTGAGCCAAAAACGAGCTTATACACACAAATAAGTATAATTTATCAATTTACCGATAGCTTAAAAAGCGACCTCTTCAGAACACCAGCATACCTTGCGACGGAAATTTCCCCTGCGCCTAACTCTGCGATAATAAATCCCGTTTTGTTTCGAACCTGAGTAGAATAAACCCAATGTTAACGGTGGCCGCCTGGGTAGGCCGCCGAACGGTGTGCAAAGCTCCAGCAGAAAAAGTTTTATAAAAAAAAACAGTCTGTGTCCGAGTGAGGTCTGCTTACGAATATCATCATTTCCTCCATTTCTCTCTGAAAATGCCTCAAACGGGTGTTTTCACGGTCATAACCAAGTATGAACATTCCGGTACAAAACATTTAAAAAAGGAATAGTGACGTGCATAGAAGCTTTATTTTTATTATTACGTCATAAAATGGTAGAGCCGAAAGTCTCATAGAGGCGCGCTATCGACGGCAAGACTGCACGCCAGTTCAGTGCTTTGTGCGTAGAGGCGATGAGAGAGTTGATGCGCATGTCTCGGTCGCCCCTAGCGCTCCCACGCTTTTAGGCCTCAAACGTGCAACATTCCTTCAACCAGGCGGCCACCTTAACCAAACTATTTTCATGTCGTGCATGAGTCGTAGATACTTCTAAACATTTACTTTAGAAATTTTTAAAACTGGTTTCATTAAAAAGTGTGTGATAAATTTTCAAGTAGAGACTCTTGAATAAGTGATTTGTCTAGTTCAAGTAATTGAATTCAATAAATATTCGACCGTGTAAAATGGCCTTTAATGACTTAGATTGGCAACGTGGCCACGACGGCAGTACTCACTCTTTCTGGTCGGAGTCGAGCGCGTATCTGTACGTGAAGTTGAGCGTGTAATACATGAGTAGGAACATGGTCAAGTCCGGCCACACGAGCTTGTAGATGCTGCCGCGCCATCTGGAACAAGCAGACAACACCAGCGTGAGGTAACGGCAGTTAACACGACTAGAACATAGGACACAGCTGAACACGTCACAGCCATCACGTTCACTCGAAGTCGCGTAATGCCTGGGGGGGAAAAAAAAAATATCGCTACATACATACAATACTATAAAATAAATGCACTGGTCTGAAATAGTAGTCACTGTAAATTTACATCAAGATCGGTGATTCAGTGAAATGTGCTCTGGCAATAATTGACTAACGTGATTGATTGAGAAAAATGGAGGGGGGATATTATGTTCCAGTCAAACGCTGTTTCATCTAGCACATATTTTAATTAACATCATTTCACACAAAAAAATATTCCGAAGATTTGGCAAAAGACACACATTTCAAAATCACAATTTTATTGTATGCAGAACACAAGAGTATAATACGTGAAACCACTTATAATTAGCAGGAATAAGTAGTAGGATAATTTAGACTTGGGGGCAAAGGCTGAAGGCTGAGGATCGGAGGATCCGCCGCCATCTTTGATTTCCGCCATTTTGTAAGGTTCATGACATTCAGCTGTCGGCCATATTGTTTCCGCCCTCCATTTGGTTTTTTTGTCAGTCATCTTGTTTTCTCCCCGTTTTCTCTCAACATTGAATATATTTTCCCTTTAAAATGTACTGTTTTTCCCTCAAATTTCTCGTTTTTTTTTCCCTCTATAGTAATAGAAGAAACTAGTAAATTAATTTTTCGCTTTCCTGCCACTACAGCCGCATGTCCGCCATATTGACAGCTCCTAAAAAACATCCTTATGTTGAGCTGCTACATTGATAACATTATTTCACTAAAAGTAGTAATGCTCCTCAATTTACCTCGGTGACTCCATTTTGGGCCTGAGGAGTCAGGAGTCTTCTTGAATTCAATGTGCTATTTAAATGTTATATATATTTTTTAAATTTAAATTCTAGACTTTACTGATATAAATCTATTAAGCTACGTGTCTACGGACTCCTATTTTCAAGGATAATTAGATTATTATGTCACAACCATCGATTTGGTAAAGCATAATTTTATAAGATAAAGGTTATTTATTTCATTTTATATATTTTCATTTAACTTTTACAAACTACAAAAAACTGTGTCTAGTGATGTGTGTACAGTTTCGTATTTTTTGGACAGATTAGAATACGCCATTACAAAATATGATTACGTAACTATTACCAGCACCATATTGGATTTTATAAGCCTATAAATGTATGAGCAAATATATAAAGTGTTATATATTTTCGGACTTGTGAGTTAAAGTCGAATGCTAAAGTAACATTATAAACTTTGATTAGTCGCACTTTTTCGACACTATATTGAATTTAGTAAACATAAGAGCGATTCTTTTTATTTGTTGAATTAATTATGTACCCAGTCAGAGCCTCAAGTACAACACCGTGGTTTTACAGGACATGTTTTAAGTGCAGTATGTTTATATCTGACCCCACGAACTTATAAGCATAGTTAGCCATAATTTCCGAACCGTTTCAGTTATAGTCACCAAATTAGGATGGTAGGTACTGCTCCTAGCACTGATGAATGGGCTATGGCTCATTATGCCTTAAGCCATCGGAAATTATGACTAACTAAGCATAGTTAGTCATAATTTCCGAACTGTTGAAGATATGGCTGCAAAATTCATATCGTAGGCATCACCCCAATAACGAAAAGGACTGCAGGGTAAATTAAGTATCAGTCCATCTTATAAGCATAGTTAGTTATAATTTCCTAACTCTTTAAGATAGTCACCAAATTCACATCCCAGTCTTCGCTCCCGACATCGAACATGGCGAAAGGGTCAAATATGTCTTAAGCCCTCCTATAAGCATACGTGTCTACCACTTGCCATACGTCGAAGCTACGGCCACCTATTGCATATCAAAAGCATCGCTCCCAACATAGGACAAGACAGTGAGGTCAATTACGCCTTAAGCCATCTTATTAGCATAGAGGTCTGCCATCTCCTATATGCTAAAGCAAAAGTCGTTAAATTCATATCACAGACATAACTTCGGATTGCAATCAAGGAGATACGGACAAGTAGGCCTTAAAGCCCACGTGCAAACATCCGGGAGCGACTCCGCCGGGAATCGAGCCCGAACCGGGTTGGCGGGAGGCGAGCGCTCTAGCCACTACACCACCGCGGCGGCCCGGGAATTGAACCCAGGTCCCTCCGAATACGAGTTTTGTGGGTGATCAGTGCGCCAGCTCGCTCGATACTTCCGAGGTCCAACTCGGCCGTCCGCATGTCGGGGCAGTAACCTCGGAGACGAAGTCTTCACTTACGCAGCAGACCGTGGGGAACCTGCATTTATCTCGGGAGCCTGAGGGGACAACGAGGGGGCTGGGGAAGAAAGGGAGGGACACTTAGAGCTTGGAAGACGACGCGCAGTCTGTTATTTTGGTGCCAACTCGAAAAAAAAAAATAACACACACGCACGAGCGCCTCTGACCACCATGAGACAGTTACCGGCACCTCCGCGAGTCCCTCTACACAACTCGCCTCGACAAAATAGCCTCGCGACGTAGCAAGATGGCGAGGGATAACCCGCCAATCTTCGCGCGGAGAAAGACCGCAAATTAAATATTTTCCCAGCGGGAGTCAATCATTAAAATAGGCTTCATTTATTTTCGCACCTCCTCGGCTTTTATGTCCACGCCCATTAGAAAGCAGACGCCTTGGCGACCGGGCTTTCACTTCAGTTTGAAACATTTTTTTCCTAAAGACACCACAGACCGCCTTAGAAATTAATAAATAATTTATTGACAATGGTCGTACCAAATTTACGATTGAGTAACATTTTATAAATAAGTCTTGGAAAGGTTTTAATGTTGCAGATGTTGCAGAATTGGGGACTGGAAATCACAGATCGATTTTACTCACTCGGTAGACACATTAAACTTAAATTAAGGCGCCATATTAAAAATAAAATAAAGAATTCAACTGCGTGCAGTGTTCTCGTTGCACTGCGTGTGCCTATGGGACTTTCAGCGGCGACCCTATTGTTTTATTGGTGAAAAATCTATAGGAAAGTTCAATGCAGTGGCCTTGAATCGTTTTGTATGTACTGTGTGCCTTCGGCGTAGTGTTGATACAGCGCTTTGAAAAAGCCGTTTTCAGCCATTTTGAGTACTCCAAAATGGTGTTTCTAATGTACATGACTTCTTGAGTATACTCAACTACTCTCGCCTGAAGTGTTTTATTTTCGCAGATCAGCACGTTGGAAGCACGTTTAATATTTTTCGTGGAGAAACGAGTAGTTCAAGCACACTGCAAACGTAGTTCAAGCACACTGCAAACGTACTTCAAGCACACTGCAAACGTACTTCAAGCACACTGCAAACGTAGTTCAAGCACACTGCAAACGTACTTCAAGCACACTGCAAACGTACTTCAAGCACACTGCAAACGTACTTCAAGCACACTGCAAACGTACTTCAAGCACACTGCAAACGTACTTCAAGCACACTGCAAACGTACTTCAAGCACACTGCAAACGTACTTCAAGCACACTGCAAACGTACTTCAAGCACACTGCAAACGTACTTCAAGCACACTGCAAACGTACTTCAAGCACACTGCAAACGTACTTCAAGCACACTGCAAACGTACTTCAAGCACACTGCAAACGTACTTCAAGCACACTGCAAACGTACTTCAAGCACACTGCAAACGTACTTCAAGCACACTGCAAACGTACTTCAAGCACCGTGCGGGCGGGAGCCTTAAGATAACGGCTCTCGAGAAAACGGCTACGAAGTTCGAAGTGGTGCAGNCTTCAAGCACCGTGCGGGCGGGAGCCTTAAGATAACGGCTCTCGAGAAAACGGCTACGAAGTTCGAAGTGGTGCAGTTTGTTTGCCTGTCAATCGTAAAACCTGTGCCAGCGTTGTCCACCAAATCTAATAAAATTTGGGATTCACCTGAAGAAATCACTATCCTATTTAGAAATTTACTGTTTCAACGAATTCTTTTTTTATTATTATTTTGAAATAGCAGTTTAAAAATTTCAACTTTCAAGGACGTGCAACTCTGTTAAAAAAAATCACCGTAGCCCATAAGTCCGGTGTGTTTTTTTTTCTCTCTCATGTTGCGTAAGCAATCGCATCAACGCGTTCACCTTGAGTTCAGAATTTGTCTGCGATTCAATCTTCTGGCGCCTACCTCTATAGGCAATAACACGGCACTCGTGATCTGTAATGTGCCGACCACACGGCGTTGTGTTAAGAAAATTTCTCATCCGTACAAATCCTGCAAGACCAGTCATTTCTCGACACACAACTTCGGCTTCATGTACACAAAACAATTCGTATTCGACAGGTTCCCTTTGTCGGAACAAGAGCCGCCACAAAGTATGCAAGGGCATACAGACGAAAGACGGTTCCTTTGATGTGGACGCATCCAACTCCTTGATTGGCTGCGCGGGCTTCTGAGAACGAGCCTTGCGTTTAATTGGCCACTACACTATGCGCAAGGTTCCCTATCGACTATGCTGCCGGCTGGCGAGTATGTTACCATGCGCTGATTGGCGAACGGCGTTCCACCATTTTTCTGGCTAATGCCGCCATTTTGCTGGCGTGTGCGGCTGAAATTCGCAGCAAAAGAAGCTGTTCACCTCTCTACTATTTATTACTCTATGGCATCACGACGTAGCGTTAACTGTAGAAAATGCTCGATAACTAGGGACACCAGAATTTAGCGAAAAGATTTTCACGCATACTTTATTTGAATACCCTACGGACACATCAGTTCTCTTTTGCTTATTGGCCGCGTGTTTTCGTCAGGAGACATTTTCTTACCTGACTGGCCAATCAGAATTCGATTACTCTGATAGCGAACGTCTGTGATTCGCTGGCGACGCGAAAATGTGCAACATCCAATCACGAAAGTGGATCTGTGCTAACGTGTTACGAAATTCAACTAGTCGTGAAATCTTTTCGAGAAAATCGGGCGTCCCTTGCCGATAGCATACTGCGGGACACGAATTCGCGTGTGAGTGAAGAGATTTGGGCGGCTCTTAACAGCGAAGTCCTGAGAACCGATGAGGGTGATTGAGGTGAGGAAGTTAGCACCGCCGGAATGAAGGGGCGGGGGAAACAGGAGATCCCCGAGAAAACCCGCCGACCAGCGGCATCGTCCGACACGATTCCCAGATGCGAACATTCCGGAGTGAGCCAACCGGGGATTGAACCCGGTTCGCCATGGTGGGAGGCGAGCAGGCTAACCGCTCAGCCACCGTGGCCCTAACACGAATACGTGCTTCGCATGAAGCTGAATACACGTTGTCCCTTATCAACTCTGCGGAATTTAGAATGCGATTTCTTGCGCAAAATGATATAGAAAACTTCATACGATTCATGGTCTGCAGTTACCGTTCATGAAGGTGCGCACTCGGGGTGTCAAATGTACGAAGAATTGGTATAGGTTGTTCAAGGTAAAGTGAGCACTTTTGAGGCCCTAGTTACTTTTTCATTTCGGTCATTTTTCATCCCTTAACCAGATTTTTTAAATAAACGTTGACGTATAAGTAATAAACACGGCGTGTGTATTCCACCGCACTCTGAATTTAATGTCCAACGCTAAAATAAAATATATTTATTGACTTAATATCCTAAATGAGAGGGCTTTCAAAAGTGCTCACTTTACCGTGAATAGCCTATATAGGTAATATCACCAGTCTTCAATAGTTAACATCTGCAGGTGCCATCTCGTTACTGCACAAAGGGTCTCCTTGTAAGCAGCTGTGTCCATTCTAATTTTAGAAAAACTATTGAGTATTCAACGTAAATAATTTTTCAGGACAGAAATTTTGGTCATTGAAACATGCATGCGGCCGTTGAAATGTGTCAAAGTCGGTACATATCGCTGTGCGTAGCCCTTCATCTGCGAAGCAGTGTTTTCAACTGTAGCGACAATGCTGTGTGTTTTCTGAAACGATTGCTGTATTAAAACCCTACATTTATCTTTTAAAACTCAGAGGAGACGGAAGACACGGGAAGCTTGTCTGTGCTGTTTTCCATCGCCGTCGCAATGCTTGGCAGCACGTGACCTTGAGATGTATGCGATGTCTTACTAGGAAGGCCGCTTAACGCAGTGCTACATGATATACCGCACACTTTAACGAGAATCGTCAATCAGAGTGAGTTGCACCAAAGCTAATTACCTTGATTTGAAAACAATTTTTCGTCTGTCCAGACAACTCTATCATAACTCAACGTTACACAACTTAATGCGATAAGACGATGGCCACTCCACATGTCGCGAACCATCAACTCGTACTTCTACAGCACTCAGCATTCATAACACGCTACACGGAAATGTATCTAGCCCCGTTTATTATACATCTCCTTTAATTCTCGCCGTCGTGAAGCTCGGAACATCGGTCACGAGGGTCACGCCCCCTCCCCAATCGAATACGATATAAATAACGATCCCAGCCTTTTAGGGGTTCAACACAGGCTATGCAAAAAAAACCGAGAATACTGAACAGAGTGTTCGAGGAAGCAGTTTTAGGTTTCCTGACGGAAAACCCGTATTTTTCTGTAACAATCCGGATGAGAGTTCATTCGTTGAATATTGTTTTGTTCGTGGTAGGACCGAGGTGGTGGAGGGGGGGGGGNTCATACAATTCCTGCAAAACCAGTTATTTCTCGACAAACAACTTCGGCTTCATGTACACAAAACAATTCGTATTCGACAGGTTCCCTTTGTCGGAACAAGACCCGCCACAAATTATGCAAGTGCATAGAGGCGAAATAGCGTGGCGGTTCCTTTGATGTTGGCGCACCCACTCCTTGATTGGCTGCGCGGGCTTCTGAGAACGGGCCTTGCGTTTAATTGGCCACTACACCATGCGTAAGGTTCCCTATCGGCTATGCTGCCGGCTGGCGAGTATGTTACCATGCGCTGATTGGCGAACGGCGTTCCACCATTTTTCTGGCTAATGCNGCTATGCTGCCGGCTGGCGAGTATGTTACCATGCGCTGATTGGCGAACGGCGTTCCACCATTTTTCTGGCTAATGCCGCCATTTTGCTGGCGTGTGCGGCTGAAATTCGCAGCAAAAGAAGCTGTTCACCTCTCTACTATTTATTACTCTATGGCATCACGACGTAGCGTTAACTGTAGAAAATGCTCGATAACTAGGGACACCAGAATTTAGCGAAAAGATTTTCACNGGCATCACGACGTAGCGTTAACTGTAGAAAATGCTCGATAACTAGGGACACCAGAATTTAGCGAAAAGATTTTCACACATACTTTATTTGAATACCCTACGGACACATCAGTTCTATTTTGCTTATTGGCCGCGTATTTTCGTCAGAAAACATTTTCTTACCTGACTGGCCAATCAGAATTCGGTTACTCTGATAGTGTACGTCTGTGATTCGCTGGCGACGCGAAAATGTGCAACATCCAATCACGAAAGTGGATCTGTGCTAACGTGTTACGAAATTCAACTAGTCGTGAAATATTTTCGAGAAAATCGGGTGTCCCTTGCCGATAACATACTGCGGAACACGAATTCGCGTGTGAGTGAAGAGATTTGGGCGGCTCTTAACAGCGAAGTCCTGAGAACCGATGAGGGTGATTNAACACGAATTCGCGTGTGAGTGAAGAGATTTGGGCGGCTCTTAACAGCGAAGTCCTGAGAACCGATGAGGGTGATTGAGGTGAGGAAGTTAGCACCGCCGGAATGAAGGGGCGGGGGAAACAGGAGATCCCCAAGAAAACCCGCCGACCAGCGGCATCGCCCGACACGATTCCCACATGCGAAAATTCCGGAGTGACCCGACCGGGGATTGAACCCGGCTCGCCATGGTGGGAGGCGAGCAGGCTAACCGCTCAGCCGCCGTGGCCCTAACACGAATACGTGCTTCGCATGAAGCTGAATACATGTTGTCCCTTATCAACTCTGCGGAATTTTGAATGCGATTTCTTGCGCAAAATGATATAGAAAACTTCATACGATTCATAGTCTACAGTTGCCGTTCATGAAGGTGCGCACTCGGGGTGTCAAATGTGCGAAGAATTGGTATAGGTTGTTCACGGTAAAGTGAGCACTTTTGACGCCCTAGTTACTTTTTCATTTTTGTTATTTTTCATCCTTTAACCAGATTTTTTTAAATAAACGTTGCCGTGTAAGTGATAAACACGGTGTGTGTATTTCACCGCACTCTGAAGTTAATGTCCAACGCTAAAATAAAATATATTTATTGACTTAATATACCAAATGAGAGGGCTTTCAAAAGTGCTCACTTCACCGTGAATAGTCTATAGGTAATATCACCCGTCTTCAATAGTTACCATCTGCTGGTGCCCCCTTGTTACTGCACGAGGGTCTCCTTGTAAGCAGTTGTGTCCATTCTAATTTTAGAAAAACTATGGAGTATTCAACGTAAATCATTTTTCAGGACAGAATCGAAAGTCGATATTCTGTTGTTCATTCATAAAATTTGGTCATTGAAACATACATGTGGCCGTTGAAAAGTGTCGAAGTCGGTACATATCGCTGTGCGTAGCCCTTCTTCTGTGAAGCAGTGTTTTCAACTGTAGCGACAATGCTGTGTATTTTCTGAAACGATTGCTGTATTAAAACCCTACATTTATCTCTTAAGACTCCGAGGAAACAGAAGACAAGCGAAGCTTGTCTGTGCTGTTTCTCATCGCCGTCGCAAAGCTTGGCAGCACGTAACCTTGAGGTGTATGCAATTTCTTACTAGGAAGACCGTTTAACGCAGTGCTAGATGATATACCGCACACTTTAACGAGAATCGTCAATCAGAGTGAGTTACACCAAAGCTAATTATCTTGATTTGAAAACACAATTATTCGTCTGTCCAGACAACTCGATCATAGCTCAACGTTACACAATTTAATGCGATAAGATGATGGATGGCACTCCACATGTCGCGAACCATCAACCCGTACTTTTACAGCATCCAGCATTCATAACACGCTATACGGAAATGTATTTAGTCTCGCTTATTATACATATCCTTTGATTCTCGCCGCCGTGAAGCTCGGAACATCGGTCACGAGGGTCACACCCCCTCCCATCCCCCTCCCCAATTAAATACGATATAAATAACGATC
>NQII01005272.1:84206-94560 GCA_002778355.1 Clitarchus hookeri | reverse complement strand
CGTCTCTCAGAGCCCTGTCATCAGCCGCCAGGCCGCAGGCTGTGCGCATGCGCCGCCCTTGTCGCTCTCCGGGGAGATCCTCCCCCCTCCCTGTCCGAGAGCGCTGTGACGTCATGCTCGCGTCACTCGATACAGCGGTTTTCACAGCAAGGCAGAACGAGAGTGGGTTTTCAATGGAGAACTGCAGTCCGACTGCACAACATGCGTAACTCATTAAAAACTAGTACATTGTCAGGCTATAAATTAAAGTTAAATCAATAATATGCAACATAAATCGTATTTTTCTATCTACACATTATAACGATCAATTTTCAATTAATATTATTAAATAGAGGGAGAACATAGGTGTGTTGGTAATGCCTTATAGGAAATAGTTCCTATGAAAAATATTATTAAACTAAGTGCCCACGAAAGCGGTGCGTTTTCCCTTTGGTGTAATTTTCTAAGACTAGGTTAAACTTTTTTTTACGTGAGGCGGAGGAATATCCCGAAAGTAGAACTTCAGCAGGGCTTCAGAAAAGTTGGAAGTAACCTTGAATGGGATATACCGCCCACAAGGCAGTAGCGCACTGCAGGAGATGCAGTGGATGTTCCACGCAGTTCGCCTTGAGCACCTGTTCATTACTACGCGACCAATAGGCGTGTGTTGCGATGTTCCGAAGTCACACTGCTGGGGAACTATTTCATCGCCAATTGCTCGCTACCATGAAACTGTGGGCTGTTCACGGTAAAGTGAGCACTTTCGAGGCCCTAGTTACTTTTCCCTTTCAGCTAATTTTATTATCCTTTAACCGCCTTTTTATCCAAATATTGTAATATAAGTAATGAACACTGTGTTTATATTCCACCGCACTCGGAAGTTAACGCGTAAGGCTAAAATAAAATATATTTATTGTCTATTATTCCAAAAGAAAGGGCTTTCAAAAGTGTTCACTTTACCGTGAATAGCCTACATATCGTAAGGGCTCTTGCCATGCAGATACCATCCAGTCCCTTCGTCGCGGGAGGTGTGCGACTGTTGTAACTACAAGCTACGGGAGGGAGAAGNCCATGCAGATACCATCCAGTCCCTTCGTCGCGGGAGGTGTGCGACTGTTGTAACTACAAGCTACGGGAGGGAGAAGTCTCAAGAACGAACCGAGGGTTACTCGCTCAACTGAAGGGATGCCTCAAAATAAGCACCGATCACTCAGGAATACCAAAACATGAAAATGATTACGCTAACGTCCAAGAAACAAGTATCAATAACTGAAGTCAAGGCTAAGAACGTGGTCAGGATGGATACAACCAAAACGCAAGGTTGTACAGCTACCTAACGGTCTAATTTAGGATCAAAATATATACACTCGCATACATTTGGTATGAGCAATGAGTGAGTAAGTAAAGAAATTTGGGCAGATCTTGACACCGAGGTCTTTAGGAGAGGTAAACGTGGAGCAGCACCGAATGAAGGGCGGGTGAAACGGGAGATCCCCGAGAAAACACTCACGATTCCCGCATTCGAAGATCCGGGAGTGACCCGGCCGGGGGTTGAACCCGGTTCACCTTGGTGGGAGGCGAGAAGGCTAACCGCTCAGCCACCGCGGCCCCTTTGGAAAAAGCGATTGCGCCTCGCTGTAGACACACGTGTACTGTTATACCAAATTTGTTTTGTTAACCGTATCATACTAGTGTCTCGAGAGACTGCTAGGAAATGGGCTAAAAAATATGTATGGGATAAAAGGCGCCGGGTACATTTGCCATCTAATTTTACCNAGAGACTGCTAGGAAATGGGCTAAAAAATATGTATGGGATAAAAGGCGCCGGGTACATTTGCCATCTAATTTTACCCAAATAACGTTGCCTGGAAAACAAAAGTTTTTGACAGCCCGTCATGTATCGGGAAGTCGACAAACTCGACACGACGNAAAATAACGTTGCCTGGAAAACAAAAGTTTTTGACAGCCCGTCATGTATCGGGAAGTCGACAAACTCGACACTACGTGAAATCGGGCGTGTTAACTGCGGTGGAAGGTAAACATGTGCGGGACTGCGCGGAATCGCATGTCCCCGCGTGTTGGCGTGCGGCGAGTCGCATAGTTGCGACAACCATTGCGTGACCGCTCTGGGCTTCAGGAAAAAAAAAGGCAGAACTTGGTTCTCCAGGGGGGGGGAGGGGGAATTGGCGTAGTTTCTCTTGCTTGCGCCGCTCGTCATCGGGAAAAGCGGTGCTGCTGCGTGGATCTACTCGTACTGCGGCTCGATCGTGACACACACGGACATGACACAGCGAAGAAGAGAGAAGGGGAAGAAGAGANGATCTACTCGTACTGCGGCTCGATCGTGACACACACGGACATGACACAGCGAAGAAGAGAGAAGGGGAAGAAGAGAGAAGAAGAGAGAAGAAGAATAAGAAGAGAGAAGAGGAAGAAGAAGAGATAAGAAAAAGAAGAAGAGAGAAGAGAAAGAAGAAGAGAGAAGAGAAAGAAGAAGAGAGAGGGGGACGAAGAGAGAAGAGAAAGAAGAAGAGAGAGGGGGACGAAGAAGATAAGAGGAAGAAGAATAGAAGAGGATGAAGAAGAGAGAAGAAGAAGAAGAGAAGAGGAAGAAGAAAAGAGAGAAGAAGAATAGAGAAGTAGAAGAAGAGAAAGAAGAAGAGAGGGGGACGAAGAAGAAAATAGAGGGGAAGAGGAAGAGAGAAGAGGAGGAAGAAGAGAGAAGATGAAGAAAAAGAGAGAATAAGAGGACGAAGAAGAGAGAAGAGAAAGAAGAGAGAAGAGGACGAAGAAGAGAGAAGATGACGAAGAAGAGAAAAGAAGACGAAGAAGAGAGAAGAGGACGAAGAAGAGAGAAGAGGACGAAGAAGAGAGAAGAGGACGAAGAAGGGGAAGAAAGGGAAGAAGAGGACGAAAAGAGAGAAGAGAAAGAAGAAGAGGAAGAGAGAAGAAGAAAGAGGGGGGAAAAGAAGAGAAGGGAAAGAAGAAGAGAGAAGAGGAAGGATAAGAGAGAAGGGGAAGAAGAAGAGAGAAGAGGAAGAAGAAGAGATAAGGGGAAGAAGAAGAGAGAAGGGAAAGAAGAAGAGAGAAGAGGAGGAAGAAGAGAGAAGAGGAAGAAGAAGAGAGAAGAGGAAGAAGAAGAGAGAAGAGGAAGAAGAAGAGGAAGAGGAAGAAGAGAGAAAGGGAAGAAGAGAGAAGAGGAAAAAGAAAGAAGGGGAAGAAGAAGAGAGAAGGGAAAGAAGAAGAGAGAAGGGGAAGAAGAAGAGAGAAGGGGAAAACTCGTGTAATGCCATTCTGCGCACTTCTGAAGGGTAAAAAAACTGCCAGCAACTGCACATAAGTTATAATAAAATTGGTTCGTAATTCTCCAGTGGCGTCGCATCGTAGGGACTCTGCGGAGCCCAGATGCCCGTCCACGCGGGTATCTCCGGGAGACAACAGTTGGTCGCAGCTGAACCAGAAAGTGTGGCACTCTCGTACGCCTTCCATATCCTCCCAGTACAGTTGTCCGGTCGGAGTGAACTGCCCTCGGCGTGAAGTACCCACCCCATACTGCCCGGGTCAGTACCGGAGGTCGCCCTGACTGCACAGGTATTACTCGACCCAGCCGGAGTGTGCAGACGAGAAGGGGGGGTTATACTCGAGCCCTACTGTAGCTGTAGAGATTTGAAGAACGGCGAGTATCATTGTAAGCGTGTGTACATCCGTCGGCATGAATTTCAGAAACTTCTACTGACACCAACCAGCCCGCACGGAAACATCAACACGGCAACGCGAATTAGTCAACACTGCGCCACAACTTATGGTCACCACGAGATCTGACACCCGCATCCGTGCGCTTTATCTCATCCTGGGGGAGGAGAAGGAAGGGAGAGGAATGTGTGGCCTTGCGTAGTTCACATATATACTGGATGAACACTTGGCTTGGTAGAACATTTGCTGTCAATATTTTTGTGCTGGTACGCCTGCACAGAAATATTAACAGCAGTCTGTTCACGGTTTTTTGAGCACTTTTGAAGTCAACTGTTGGAAAATGTCACTGCCCGTACCTGCATGCATTTTAGCGGGCACACTGACTGGCATGCGCCCAGTTAAGTTGGTACTGGCGGTGGGAAAGTAGTACGTCGTCTTAACGTTGAATTAAAAATGTTTAAACACTTGTGAATAATGAAATTACTTTTTTTTTCTTCTTGTTTTTTTTAATGCATGCAAGTGTAAAAATTAGCACATTTGTAAAATATTAACTTTTCTAATAATTTCACAGTTTCATTTGACTGACGCATGAATAAAGTAATCAAGCCCATGGCGATGTGAATTCTAGATAGGGCGGAAAAATACACAATGTGCTTGCAAGTAGATCTTAAGGAGGGCTTTCAAAAGTGCTCAGTTTACAGTGAACAACTTATATGGAGGAAAACTTATCATTCGTGCTTTCTCAATACGCGCATACAAATTATGTGACAAATCTGAGACTAGTTTCAAAGAGGTTATGTTGCGTATAGCATCGGAATTCTGTTTTGTAATATACCTCGGCACCTATCGCTGATTCCGAATGATGAGAATATTGACGTTGCTATGAATTTTACAGTAAATTTGGCAGGAAATGTTTTGCCCTCTGTTAATTTCGATCATTGCAGCTTGATCTATGGTAAAACTTTAGAGAACGACTGCAATATATGAAACAATCGGATATACTTCACCGAACTAAAATTTCTTAGAATGGGAATTCGTTGCCAAGACATTAAATTTCCATTTCCATCCAGGATTCACGTGTTGTAGCCCATGGATGCAAATTTTGGGACAGGCTGTATACAGGCTGTAATTCATTTCCCGTAGAAAGTATGTGGGAACAGTACCTTGCGTAAGAGGGGTGTTTTAGGGATTAAACCTCTCCAACGAAGTTACAAAAAATATAACTCCACTCGGCATAATTTTAAAAATTACAAACAAACTGTGCCGATCTTAGTTTTGAAAATCCTTTAAAAAGCAATGCTATTTGGTTGTCCTTTGAATAATTTTTATTATTAAACTGTACTAGAAAAAGATATTCAATGTGAAACGGAAGGGAACTTGTACAAGAAAAACGCCTCCGATTTTCAAAACCTGTTGTTACGAACTAGCTTTTCAGCTAGCTCGTACTTGGAAAGTATTTAGGGACGTAGCTCAACACGACAGCAACACAGTATCTGATGAGGTTTTATTACATGAAGATTATACAGTTGCTATTTAAATGACTATTGATTGGGGGAGCTTTACATTGAATACCAAGATGATTATTTAATTACATTATGATTCACGCCATTTTAATTAAACCTAACTGGAAAGTCATCACCTTGTTGCAGCCGGAGGCTGATTCTGCGAGACGGTTAACGCCGGCCGGACACACCCATCTTCCTGGTCTGCTTCGCTGGTCGGGTCGCCCAAAGGACTAAAGACGAAAGACGCTGTTCCGGGTGTTACGCCGGCCTATATCAAGCGCGTGGTTCTGCTGCCCCGCTCAGTGACCGGTGGAGGGGATTTCTGCAACCGTCTTCTTCCGCAAGGATCGACGACCAAATTNTTGAAGGTGTGACCAGGCAAGCCGTTCAGCTAAGGCCTGATCACACCATAACACTGTGCACGTGGATGCCTTGTTTAAGTCTTTCAGGTGTTTACATTGTTCGGAGTCTCTGGTGAGGGACACGTGGTGGGGGACCTTGAAGAGGAGGTGGCGGGACGTGCGAAGTTCAATTACAAGCCACTGTTCACTCACTATCTGCGGCAGTCTCACGGTAGTACAGATACACACACTTCAGCACAAGTACACTCACTACACTTATCTCCCACCGCTGCAACTCAAGGCCCACCGTGCTCCGCACACCATTCTCCAACCACTCTGTGACAGCGGTTAGCCCGCTCGCCTCCCACCAACGGTTCAATCCCCGGCCGGGTAACTCTCGGATTATCACAAGTGGCAATCGTGCCGGATGATGCCACTGGTCGGTGGATTTTCTTGGGGGNGTTGGTCTGCGGGTTTTCTCGGGGGTTTCCCCTTCCCCCCACCCTTTCATTCCGGCGCTGCTCCATACTCACCTCAATCACCCTCATAGTCTATAAAGACCTCGCTGTTAAGAGCCGCCCATATCGCTTTACTCACGCAACGACCACTCCTGGTCTCGTCGTTTTGCTAATCGTTCTGCCATAGTCTACTCGCGGCATCTTCATACATTTTGAATCAAACCTTTGAAAAATCAACCCACGTCAGACACGTTTGGTTGTTTCCTAAATATTGCATGTACCACAAGCATTTTATAATTCTGTTAACTCAGAATTATATCTTTTTTTTAAAATCTAAATTGAACTTTTACTTACATTTTGTCTACTAATTATAACAATTCATTTATAATTTTACTAACATTAAGAAAAACAGTGAGAAAATACGTGTGTTGGTAATACCTAAAAAGATATAGTTCTCAACTGAGCGTGCGCACGAATATGGTGTGCTGTCCCTTGGCGTAATTTTATAGACACTTAAGCTTAGTTTGTACGAGGCGGAGGAATAAGCCCGAAAGTAGAACTTTGAGCAGCGCTTCAGAAAAGTTATAAGTAACCATCAATTGACGGGGAACGTTGATAACCACCGACTTCACTCACATTTCTTTACGTATCGATTTACAAAATGCTCTCTCCAGAGAGAGAGCTCTTTTGCATTATTTAACGAGAGACTGTTTCCGTGCTCTATGGCGCTCTCGATCTCGGGGAATACACGTAGAGGGCGTGCACAACACGCAAGACGAAAATCAATTTGTAGTCCATTCATCGTTACTTCCAACGTTTCTGAAGCCCTGTTTAAAGTTCTGCTTTCAAAGTATTCCTCCGCCTCGTGCAAACAAAAGTAAAATTATACCAAAAGGGATCACGCACCGCATTCGTGCGCACTCCGTTTAATACAAATGTTGCCCGAGAACAATTTCGTACTAGGCATTACCAACAAATGTATTCTCCCTGTTTTATTCGTGTTAATTGTACAAGAAATATTTTAGTTTATAAATAAAATATAAGTAGAAGTTAAATTTAACCAAAAATAAGATTATTTTATGTCAGAATCAGAATAAAACCATTTAGGAAACAAACAAATTATACATGGGGTGATATTTCAAAGGTTTTAATTAAAAAAGGGTTAAGATAACGTGAATAGATTATACCTCGTCTTTATTTTGCAGTGTTACGCAGTTATGTTTTAGACATGAATAGGAGAGAATGATTTTCAATTTTTTCAGAGAAAGAAAGAAAACAGAATTTGAATAGGCGACCGGTGTTGTCCCTGTGGCCGTGAGATGGCAGAGCGGAGTCGCCTGAGGGTAAGTCAAATGGCGGCGGCGACGATGCTGCCATCCTGACGGGCAGCGGGGGGAGTTTGAACCTTCGCCGAGACCTCGGCGAGACGAGAATATTCTGTCATTGACATTCGTCTTCCCGTTTTGTTTACACGCTCAGAGTAGAGGGGGACGATCAGTTCACACCCTCCCCTCCAATAATGCCAAACCTGGCACGAGGATAGTATGCGACGCTCAATCAGAGGATCGTGAGTTCGATATCAACCTGGCCGGCGCAAACGACGTACGTGGTCTAGGGACAACGNACTTATCTCCTGCCGCTGCAACTCAAGGCCCACTGTGCTCCACACACCATTCTCCGACCACTCGGTGACTGAGCGGTTAGCCCGCTCGCCTCCCACCAACGGTTCAATCCCCGGCCGGGTCACTCCCGGATTTTTCGCATGAGGGGAACCGCGCCGGACGATGCCGTTGGTCTGCGGGTTTTCTCGGGGGATTTCACGTTTCCCCCGCCCCTTTCATTACGACGCTGCTCCATACTTACCTCAATCACCCCCATAGTCTCTCAAGACCTCGCTGTTAAGAGCCGCCCACATCTCTTTACTCACTCACGCAACGGCCACTCCTGGTCTCTTCGTTTTGCTAATCTTTCTGCTATAGTATATTCGCGGCATATTCATACTTTTTGAATCAAACCTTTGAAAAATCAACCCATGTCAGACACGTTTGGTTTGTTTCCTAAATATTGCATGTACCGCAAGCACTTTATAATTCTGTTAACTCAGAATTATCTCATTTTTTAGCTAAATTGAACTTTTATTACTTACATTTTGTCTACTAATTATAACAATTAATAAAATTATAAATTAACATTAAGAAAAACAGTGAGAAAATACGTGTGTTGAAAATTATAAATTAACATTAATAAAAACAGTGAGAAAATGCGTGTGTTGGTAATACCTAATAACATATAGTTCTCAACTTAATGTGCGCACGAATATGGTGTGCTGTCCCTTGGCGTAACTTTCTAGACACTGTTAAGGTTAGTTTGTACGAGGCGGAGGAATAAGCCCGAAAGTAGAACTTTTAGCAGCGCTTCAGAAAAGTTGTAAGTAACCATGAATTGACAGGGAACGTTGATAGCCACCTACTTCACCCACATTTCTTAAAGTATCGATTTACAAAATGCTCTCTCCAGAGAGAGAGCCCTTTTGCATTATTTAATCAGAGACTGTTTTCGTGCTCTATGTCGCTCTCGATCTCGGGGAATGCACGTTGAGGGCGTGCACGACACGCAAGACGAAAATCAATTTATAGTCCATTCATCGTTACTTCCAACGTTTCTGAAGCCCCGTTTAAAGTTCTGCTTTCGAAATATTCCTCCGCCTCATGCAAGCAAAAGAAAAATTATACCAAAGGGACAACGCACCGCATTCGTGCGCACTCCGTTTAATATAAATGTTGCATGAGAACAATTTCGTACTAGGCATTACAAACACATGTATTCTCCCTGTTTTATTCATGTTAATTGTAAATTAAATATTTTAGTTTATAAATAAAATATAAGAAGTTAAATTTTAACCAAAAAATAAGATTATTTTATGTCAGAATCAGAATAAAACCATTTAGGAAACAAACAAATTATACATGGGGTGATATTTCAAAGGTTTTAATTCAAAGAGTGTTAATATAAAGCGAATAGATTATACCTCGTCTTTATTCTACAGTGTTACGCCGTTACGTTGCAGACATGAATAGGAGAGAATGATTTTGGGCAAGCTGAGACACAAACAGTATATATAAATATATATTTTTTTCTATTTCAAACCAATATAAATAAATTATTTACATTCTAAGGACAATTATATACCTACGGTACGAGATACTGACAGCAACATAACAATGTTCAAAATAAAGTTATCTCACTCCGCTGTTAATACGAAATCAATTTTACACTGTTAACAAAATTAATACAGCGAAATATGTCCTGGTTTCATTTTTTTTTTCAGAGAAAGAAACAAAACCGAATTTTAACAGGCGACCGGTGTTGTCCCTGTGGCCGTGAGATGGCAGAGCGGAGTCGCCTGAGGGTAAGTCAAATGGCGGCGGCGACGATGCTGCCATCCTGACGGGCAGCGGGGGGAGTTGGAACCTTCGCCGAGACATCGGCGAGACGAGAATATTCTGTCATTGACATTCGTCTTACCGTTTTGTTTACACGCTCAGAGTAGGGGGACGATCAGTTCACACCCTCCCCTCCAATAATGCCAAACCTGGCACGAGGATAGTATGTGACGCTCAATCAGAGGATCGTGAGTTCGATATCAACCTGGCCGGCGCAAACGACGTACGTGGTCTAGGGACAACGCATGGAAACGAGGACGTCATAAACTCAACAACACAAAACAAAAACAACTTGACGCTCCAAATGGATAAGGAGGGGGGGGGATACCACCAAATAATCTACATCTACATTCCATGGAAATGCTCGATCAGTTCNAGCTACAGTCTTACAGTTCCGCTTGCCTGGAGTTTGAACTGCGTTGGTGTTTCAAATCCTGTTTTATTTACACACCAGAGGCACGTTTAATAATTAAATTCACCTGCATTATCTCAAGGTGACCATTAAGAATGATAAACCCCAGACTAAATACAAATGTAGATCTCCTAGTTTGAAATCACCAAAAAGAAAACGTTCCATCGTGTATACCGTCTCCGAGCTTAATATTAGGGAAAAGGAACACGGTGGTAGTAAATTAAGTAAATAAAATGTATTTATCCTTATTTGATGCTGCTTTGGCGCATATAGTTCAATTCCGACTGTAAACACATTTCCATAAAATACGTCTTCTGAAGACCTAAAGAGCGCAACGTAAATGCCGACGCGTGCAACAGCTACAGAAAGAGAGGGAAGTTCTAATAGAAACTGCTATAGTGTTATGGGCAAAGGAATGCGTGAGCCTTATCGCAAATGCAGGTTGTAGTATGATTGATGTTGATCCGGCGTTATCTGGGATTTGTTGACACGATACTATCAGTAACACGCAAAAAAAAAAAAA
>NQII01005272.1:64651-83827 GCA_002778355.1 Clitarchus hookeri | reverse complement strand
TTTTCGCAACCTCTAAGGCGCATCTCGAAACAGCAGGCAAATGCGATCAACGGCCGTTCCAGAGTTACCAACTTGGTGATTTTATCACCACACCTCGTGATTTCAGATGATGGTCTGCTCGCCAAATTTTATATTTCCCAACAGATCGAAAAAGTTGGTGATTTCCGTACAAATCAAGTGGAAGATCTGGTGATTTGAAGGGAAACTCGAGACTTTTTTGTTCTATTTATCAGAGATTATCGCACGTTTGTGTATTCAGGATTGTTCGTTTCACAGGAATATACGTTGTACGTCTGGAGAGAGCGCGGGAACATCTTGAGATTCATATTGTAGTCCATTCACGGTTATTTACAACTTTTATAAAGCCCTGCAAAAGTTGTACTTCCAGGGTGTTCCTCTTCTTCATTCAAGCAAAGCTTAAACGAGTCCAGAAAATTACACCAAAGGGACAGCGCACCGCATTCGTGGGCACTCATTTTAATAATATTCCGCATAAGAACTATTTCTTAGTAGGAATTACCAACACACCCGTCTTCTCGCTGTCTTTTATTTACATTAATTTTAAATTTTATTTTATAATTTATAGACAAAATACAAATAAACGTTCAGATTATTTTTTTTTTGTTAACGTACTTTTATGTTAACACGAGTATAAAACGCTTGTGATACGTGACATACTTAGGAAACAACAGAACGCGTCGTACATTGGGTAATTTTCCAAAGGTGTGATTCAAAAAGTGTGAAGATACCGCTAATAGACAATAGATGTTTTGTTGCGTGTGGTTATACAGCTTGAGAGTACTGTGCACTTGTGCGTATCTCTGGCGCATACGTCATTGAAGTATTACAACTCGGATGTTTCTGTTTTTCATTTATAACTGTTTCAATTCCCGGCAGTGTTATTTATATATGTATATGGTCGTAAGAAAATGTAACCAAGAATAATTAATATAATATTTGAAGCTGCGCAAATACGCACTTTGTATGTAATGAATCATGGTTCACATTGTTTCCTACAAACGGCCGGGTTTATGTATGGAGAACCCCCAAAAGAAGCCTACGATCAGGACTGCCTGCTTCCTACAGTCAAGCATGGAGGAGGTTCCGTTATGATTTGCGCGGCTATGTCGTGGTATTCAGCTGGTCCTCTCATTCACATCACTGGCCGGATTACTGCGAATGAATATCTCGACATCCTCAATGATGAAGTTCTTACTATGACGAGCATATTGCTGCCAAACACAGCCGTATTCCAAGATGATAATGCGCCCATACACACAGCCGAAAAGGTTCTGTCTTGGTTTGAGGAACATCAGAATATCATCAAACATGTTCCCTGGCCAGACCTCAACATAATTGAACCGTTATGGAGAGTTTTAGAGCAGAGAGTGAGGAGCAGATTTCCATCTCCAACATCATTGAAGCAATTGGTGGATGTTTTGGTGCAAGAATGGGAAAACATTCCGTTGGAAACTATTCAGACACTACGAATCTATTCCGCGAAGAATTGCAGCTGTTATAAAAGCAAATAATGGCCCAACACCTTATTAATTAATAAATATTGTGTAGGGTATATGTCAGGTGTTCATATTATTTTGTCCATCCTCTGTACATATGTATATGTGTGTGTGTATATATACACATATACACACATTAGTGGTACAATTTTTACTTTATTAGATACGAAACTATATATGTCAATATATATTAGTTAACATATATTAACTACGATTAATTGCATTTTTATGATTTAAGACACGTTGCTATACTTTCTTAGCTCGCTGGCAATATTTCAGCAAGTTTCTGTAAATATTTACGGTGCAATATAACCAGATGAAAAAATGAATTTATTTTCAACGGTTCTTTACAAAAATGATTAATTTATAGCAAACAAATTAGAGGTTTTTTTAAACACTATCAGTGAAAATACCGTTTGGAAAGTGAACCTAGTAAAATAACTCATAATTAAACTTGATATAGACACTTGCCCCACTACCGAGCATGAACCACGCAATATTTTCCCGATTAAAAACACAAAGACAGGATGGAGACTTGGGGAGTTTTCGGCCTTGACTGACATGACGACAGTAGCGTCACACATCCGCAGTCGTATCAGTCGGAAGGAAGTCGTATCGACTTATCGCAGTGCGGGGAAGTGCTCTTCGAGTCGTACAGACGAAAAAAAAAATAAAAGATCTTATATTTACGTGCAGTACCTACGGAACAAAACAAACCCAGCGCATTGCAGTCAAGACTCCATTAGTCGCTCACTATCCAAGATTTATTTTGTGGTGCACAGAGTTTCTACGTCATGGCGTTGGCGTGAGAGCGTGTAACTTACTGCTTACCGGTAAAGGAGGGTAGAGGGGGGTGAAGGGGTTGAAGCCTCAACATAGTTTGTCAGAAAACACCTTAACAGCCTCTACTACAAAGGTAGTTTTCTTTTCGTAAAATCGCATTAAAGTTTGTGTGTCAATTGCACATATTCAGACGAANCCTCTACTACAAAGGTAGTTTTCTTTTCGTAAAATCGCATTAAAGTTTGTGTGTCAATTGCACATATTCAGACGAAAACTACAACTGTTCGTAGTACCGATTCTTACTCTTTGAAGGTAAAGTCGTGCCTAATTAAATGATAACTTACTGTCGCCACACAGAAATTCAGAGGATGACATAACAAAGAATTAACTAAAGCCAGGATTAGAAGTTTGCAGGTATTTGAAACACAAAAATAAGCAGCCCACGAGGAACTAAGTTAAGCCAGACTTATACAAATAAACGAGACAAAAACAAGACGCATAAACAACGAACGAACAACTACGAGGATGCAAAAACAAACTAGGACAACAAAGAAAACGCGACGAACAATGAGGTGAAGAGAGATACATACGCATGGACAAAATTAAACGAGAAACAAAGACGACATATAAGAACAGAGTTTACGTAGCCAACCAGAAGCGGCGTTAAAAAAAACTGGCGTCTGTTCTCGCCTTCAGAGAGACTGTTCTCGCCTTCAGACAGACTGTTCTCGCCTTCAGACAGANTTACTTTACTAGATACGAAACTATATATATATATATATATATGTCAATATATTAGTTAACATATATTAGCTACGATTAATTGCATTTTTATGATTATTTAAGACACATTGCTATACTTTCTTAGCTCGCTGGCAATATTTCAGCAAGTTTCTGTAAATATTTACGATACAATATAACCAGATGAAAAAAAAGAATTTATTTCCAACGGTTCATTACAAAAAATGATTAATTTATAGCACACAAATTAGAGGATTTTTCTTAACACTATCAGTGAAAATACCGTTTGGAAAGTGAACCTAGTGAAACAACTCATAATTAAACTTGATATAGACACTTGCCCCACTACCGAGCACGAACCACGCAATATTTTCCCGATTAAAAACACAAAGACAGGATGGAGACTGGGGAGTTTTCGGCCTTGACTGACATGACGACAGTAGCGTCACACATCCGCAGTCGTATCAGTCGGAAGGAAGTCGTATCGACTTATCGCAGTGCGGGGAAGTGCTCTTCGAGTCGTACAGACGAAAAAAAAAATAAAAGATCTTATATTTACGTGCAGTACCTACGGAACAAAACAAACCCAGCGCATTGCAGTCAAGACTCCATTAGTCGCTCACTATCCAAGATTTATTTTGTGGTGCACAGAGTTTCTACGTCATGGCGTTGGCGTGAGAGCGTGTAACTTACTGCTTACTGGTAAAGAAGGGTAGAGGGGGGTGAAGGGGTTGAAGCCTCAACATAGTTTGTCAGAAAACGCCTTAACAACCTCTACTACAAAGGTAGTTTTCTTTTCGTAAAATCGCATTAAAGTTTGTGTGTCAATTGCACATATTCAGACGAAAACTACAACTGTTCGTAGTACCGATTCTTACTCTTTGAAGGTAAAGTCGTGCCTAATTAAATGATAACTTACTGTCGCCACACAGAAATTCAGAGGATGACATAACAAAGAATTAACTAAAGCCAGGATTAGAAGTTTGCAGGTATTTGAAACACAAAAATAAGCAGCCCACGAGGAACTAAGTTAAGCCAGACTTATACAAATAAACGAGACAAAAACAAGACGCATAAACAACGAACGAACAACTACGAGGATGCAAAAACAAACTAGGACAACAAAGAAAACGCGACGAACAATGAGGTGAAGAGAGATACATACGCATGGACAAAATTAAACGAGAAACAAAGACGACATATAAGAACAGAGTTTACGTAGCCAACCAGAAGCGGCGTTAAAAAAAACTGGCGTCTGTTCTCGCCTTCAGAGAGACTGTTCTCGCCTTCAGACAGACTGTTCTCGCCTTCAGACAGACTGTTCTCGCCTTCAGACAGACTGTTCTCGCCTTCAGACAGAATTGTTCTCGCCTTCAGTTGCCGTCTTCGTCGTATGGTCCGGTTTTGTTCACATGTGTCTTAGTTTTAAATTTCAAATATCTCTTGATAACAGGTAATCTTGGCTTGATCAGTGTAAGTTTACATGTCATCCTATGGGGTTTTTTTTTCGGCGACATAGGTCTGTAATGGCATACATACGCAGTTATTTTTCATTTAATTATTTACCAACACTGCAAAATATTTCACAGAACACAACGTCGCGTTACAATTATCAATGACGCTCTGAAATATTTCTTCTGTGTTCTGTTTCTAACAGCTATTCTTTACAAGATAATTTTTTAACAATAATCCCCGTCAAGAAGCACGATCACAAAAACAGCGCACGCCCTTATCTTCAATAGCATCCTGGAACAATGTCAAGGAACCTCATACAATCCTATGACACGTAACATTATCCTCAGCAGCCGCACGTGAATTGTGCATGCATCTATAACGGCGACAATGAACTTTAAACAGTTGTGACGTCGACTTCAAGTCCCTGGAACTGCTTCCTGAGAACGTGACATTAGTAGAGTTTAAAATTATTTTATTTTACTCGCATGTTTTTTTAACTCTTATGTTTCAAATTTCAGTATAAACGTAGTTCCACATTACCGAAAAACGAGCGGCAGTAAAACGCACGTGCGTTTCGTTGCGGCGAAAGTGTGTAGTACTGTTAACTTGCAAGCAGTAACGCATTACGCACCAACATAAAAATAAATGCTTCTTAATTTAAAAAGAATGCGTTTGTCGGGTGGCGTCAGGAGCGGGCTGTGACGTCACTAGCGCACGCCGTATCGCTACGTANCCAGCTCACTCTCCAAGCACTACCAACGAATTACAAACAGCACAGGGCATGTAAATCAAAGGAAGCAGAGTGAAGTCAAGGTCCAGAGTTACGTCATCAGTTCTAGGGACTGCTTTCTGTTCTCATCCATACGAATGCTACTCACTATCAGGACTAGGACTGGCTGTGTTGCCTATTGGTAATATTTTATTGTTTAATACGGACACTGTAGGGCAATTAAATTAATCGCGGAATGTTTTTTAGTGTTTCTGCATAAACCCATATCAAATTTGGAATTTTACCGTCTTTGGAACATGGGAAAACGACAAAAATAATTAAAAAGAAATGTGCAACGAAAGAATATTAAGATATACTGTGTTAATTTTAAGAAATGCTTTCCAAACTTTTATATTACGAGCAGGCCAAGAACCGCCATAGATAGAAAATGTGCGAGAATGTTCTTATTCCTACCTTCAAGGAAAACAAAAATTTTAAATGTCCGATTACATATATAGGCCTATTTGAAGTAGCTCGTGGCAATTTATCTTTTAATTGGGAATTATCTATTTCTGCAAGTGAGTTAGTCTTTTCATACGTGTGATCTAACATAAGCAAACTAGTGACTTAGCAAATAACAACGCAATTTTTTATCTGCGTAAATCGCGTAAAATGTCAGACTAAAGATGAGGTAGAGCGATCTCGCTGGCTGCGCACAACCAACCTCAGTGTCCCAACATTGAACTGCTTTTCTGCCGACACGTCTTGCGAAAACGGCGTGGTTTGGATTTTAGGTTAGAAAACTGACTTGAAAACAAAACTTTTGAGATGTTTTCAAACATGTTCTAACCAATTTGTAATAGTTTGATTCAATTCAAATTGGTAAAAGTATTTTTATTAATATAATATTGCTGGTCATTTAAAAATTAAAAAGGTACAAACAAACACGTTCATCACTGCTGACAATGCGACAATGACAATTGGGGTAGGTCAATGTTGGGTACATGCGCAGACGACGAATAGGCGATCTACCTCATATTTAGTGTGTGTAAAATNTTTCAAACATGTTCTAACCAATTTGTAATAGTTTGATTCAATTCAAATTGGTAAAAGTATTTTTATTAATATAATAGTGCTGGTCATTTAAAAATTAAAAAGGTATAAAGAAACACGTTCATCACTGCTGACAATGCGACAATGCCAATTGTGTTCCTTTGGGGTAGGTCAATGTTGGGTACATGCGCAGACGACGAATAGGCGATCTACCTCATATTTAGTGTGTGTAAAATGTAATGTGAACAGGAGTAACAGTTTTTGGCGCGAATATCATAAAAAACAATGAACATTTTCTCTTCGATCAGCCATCATTACGTGCCACAGTCCTAAACGCGTCCATCAGTCGCTATCATACGTGCAGCCAGGTTTCTCGCGAAATGGTTTGTGTGTAGAGTCACGTGCTCGCTTACCGTGACCTCTACCGCGCGAGCGAGCGGAAGATGATAGAGTCGTGATNATTTGTGTGTAGAGTCACGTGCTCGCTTACCGTGACCTCTACCGCGCGAGCGAGCGGAAGATGATAGAGTCGTGATATGATAACGGGCGGCAAGTCAATGGAATGGTTGACGTCACAAGGCGACCTCCTCTCAGCCGCCGCCAGGTGGAAGGAAACGCCGCGCACTCAGTATAGTTCCGACCTCCATCGAACTACCAAGCACCCGCGTCGCGGAGTCTAACGACCCCTCGGCTGCCGTCAACGGTCAACGTCTACGAAGACATAAGTACCCATGATCGACGTGAGGCTACGTAACTCCGTTAAAAATTATCAAATATAGAATTTTAATAGTGATGCAGTAGGTGTTAGAAAACTGTTTATAAAGACTGGTTTTTAATGATTGGTTGTGTTAATTTCTGTGAGGTGACGGACGATTATGTAAATATTAGTTGTAAATAGCACGTGACAGCTGATTCTTATCAATATATTAAGTCTACACTATATTTTTATTGTTCGTAAATGAAGTAGGAAATTGTAACCTAATCTTAAAGAACCTGGCTATGCCCACTGACTTCAAAAATTGGTAACAATATTGTCTGAAATATTTCTGGTGTATTTTTTATATCGCGAATAAAGTGAACAACAAACCCCTTTCCAAATGGTTAAAAACTACAACTTTGGACATTGGGTGTAATGACTCTGTCACCGAAATTTGCATTGCAATAAATGACTTGCTTCCATTCCACGTCACACCTTAGTTTCAAGGTCATGCGCTGTACCATCATGCTAGTTGGTAAACTAGATACCGAAGTCGTAGCGTTGGCGCAAGCAGTGCAATAAGGCAATGACTTTACAACACAGACACAATCTTGTAGCAAATACAGGCTTGAAGGAGCGTGCACAGCACACGAAACACCATGTTCAACACACAGCACGTGANACAATCTTGTAGCAAATACAGGCTTGAAGGAGCGTGCACAGCACACGAAACACCATGTTCAACACACAGCACGTGACTAGGACAAACTGCATGGGAGATACAGCTCCGCTTTAGGATCAACATTAGTTATGTGCGAATCGCAATGCACAAAATATGACGAGAGAAAGTGAGAGAAATAGAAATAAAGAGAGAAAGAGAAAAAAAAAGAGAAAGAGAGAAAAATGAGAAAGAGAGAGAGAGAAAGAGAAAAAGAGAGAAAAAAGAGAGAAAGAGAGAGAGACACACACACGTTACATATGGAGATCTTCAAGGTCNAGAAAGAGAAAAAGAGAGAAAAAAGAGAGAAAGAGAGAGAGACACACACACGTTACATATGGAGATCTTCAAGGTCAAGAGTGTAGTGCCAAATCTTGGGTTCATATGCAACCAATCCAACGGTCAGGCAACACCGACGAACTTGGCTGTGTCAATGTGGCGGTGCTCGATCTTACTGAAAAATTAGATCTTAAGTTTTGGGGAAAGCCAGTTCTGCAAAATTTCAATACTTCGTAAGAGGAACAGCACAACACGCATTACTGTTTGGTTAATATCTTCATGATGTACAATTCCAAGTGGATTCTCAAGTCCGTATACGCAAACATTTCATACATTTTAAATAAAAATGTTAAAAATTCGCAAAAACTTATATATATACGAAAATAAAATGTTAAATTTAAATATATTATTCCGTGATCACATATGTGTCACGCGGTAGCCCAGGGGATTTAGTTACTTTCTAAATTTTTACATACCTGCAAAAAAAAAANTGATCACATATGTGTCACGCGGTAGCCCAGGGGATTTAGTTACTTTCTAAATTTTTACATACCTGCAAAAAAAAAACAGAAGAATTTTGTATTTTACATCAAATTATTAAAAAATTACAGTGTCAATTTTTTTTATTCGATNCAAAAAAAAAACAGAAGAATTTTGTATTTTACATCAAATTATTAAAAAATTACAGTGTCAATTTTTTTTATTCGATAAAAATGTAATTACATCAATGCGTACGAGTTGAACAATGTTTGGTACAACTATAACATAATTAATTTTTGGGCGCCGACATCCTTAATAGAGAGAGTGTTTCACAACACCCACATATTCCTACAAGCGACAAACCAAGAAGTGTAACACTGTCTCTAGCTGGACACCATTTCCTCGACTCTGCTGTCATGTCCATTGCCATGTGTGGTGTCGCTGTGCGTGTTCTCTCTCATTACTGGCAGCAGTTAGCTAGCAGTCTTCAGTTTACATGTGACCAGTTTGTACAGGTCACGACCTTGAAGCTGATGCGTCGATGAGAACGAGTGACGTACAAGGGTGGGAACTTGCTTTTCCCATATTTCCCGGGGTTTAACTTGAGTTTGTCATGCAGTACTCGACCTACGTACGGACAGGCTCGCAGCGGTACGGCTGTCTGGCCTCTGGCCTCCCACCATGGAGAACCAAGGTCGTATTCCCTTACCTCTGCAATGTGCAAAATACGCAAACAGGCTGTTCCGTTACCTGTATAGAGGCGCATCTGTGTACAACATAAGTAGTTATACTTCCCCCCAATTTCCGCATCAACAGCATCAAACGCATCAAACGCATAAATTGCATCAAACGCATCAATTGCATCAACCGCATCAACTACATCAACCGCATCTGGTCTGGAGGGAACATGCTACGTACCCTGATGTCACGTCGGAGCGAATTGCTGGCGGCAACGTGCCGCAGGTTATGTTTGTTTAAAAGCTTAAAGGTCTACTCTAGGCTATTCACAGTAAAGTGAGCACTTTTTAAAGCCCTCTAATTAAAAATAATAGTCAATAAATCTTTTTTATTTTAGGCTTAGACGTTAACTTCCGATTGCGGTGGAATATACACCCTGTATTTACTACTTACATGGCAATGTTTATCTAAAAAGGTGGTTAAAGGATAANCAATTGCATCAAACGCATCAATTGCATCAACCGCATCAACTACATCAACCGCATCTGGTCTGGAGGGAACATGTTACGTACCCTGATGCCACGATGGAGCGAATTGCTGGCGGCAACGTGCCGCAGGTTATGTTTAAAAGCTTAAAGGTCTTCTCTAGGCTATTCACAGTAAAGTGAGCACTTTTTAAAGCCCTCTAATTAAAAATAATAATCAATAAATCTTTTTTATTTTAGGCTTAGACGTTAACTTTTGATTGCGGTGGAATATACACCCTGTATTTACTACTTACATGGCAATGTTTATCTAAAAAGGTGGTTAAAGGATAANCGATTGCGGTGGAATATACACCCTGTATTTACTACTTACATGGCAATGTTTATCTAAAAAGGTGGTTAAAGGATAAAAATTGTCTGAAAGGAAAAAAGTAACTAGGGCCTCGAAAGTGTTCACTTTATCGTGAATAGCCTATACAGTGACTTTAATCAGTGTAGGCGTGTCTAGAAGATTTATTTTCTTACGGCTCTGCTTCGCCCCTTTTGCAGAAATTCCACGTGGCGCGCAGTTACAGCCAACCAGACACGTGACCCGTTCCCGGAACCTCGTGCGGCCAATCACCGAACGAGTACACCCACATCAAAGGAACCGGCACGTCATTGCGTCTCTGTGTAGTTGCCTACTGTGTGTCATGGCTGGCGATCGGAGTCGTGGTTGCCTCCCATGGCGGTACGAATGGCGACACCTCGATTACTCGAATCACATAAAACGCGGAAGGTTGGCGTGTGGGAGGGAGGGAGATGATTGTATGTCAAGTCACACGCGAGCGAGAGAAACACACGACAGGTCGATGTAGGGGGGTGCGTGAGAACAAGTGTGCACGTGTGACATTGCCGGAAGGTCGAGCTCGCGACCTGCACTGCGGGTCGACCTACTTCCCTTCGCAGGTGCAGCGGCGCCCTATGACGACCTTCCTCGCTGCCCTACGGCGAGGGTCTGCGACTCTCCTCCCTTCTCGTTTCCCGAAGTTCCCCTTCCATCCACCACCGACGTTGTCCCTACGTCGTTCCGTGATATTGTAGAGGAGGTGACGAGTGGAGAGATTTGGGCAGCTCTTATTACTTTACCTATCACTACATACATAATATATGAATTACTAACGCATATTTATGCAATAATTAACTTAATACAAAATTGTACATGTTATTTCATTATCTTTTAATGACAACCAGGGAACACCTATTAACAGCCAGGGGAAAAAATTTGCACAAAAACATGGAATATAATGCTTGTATAGTTAAACATTTTCAGTAATGCCCCTGACTTCTGTTGCGACACTAAAACGAAAAATTACGGTTTAAGGGGTGAAGTCGAGCCTTAACATCGAGGTCTTGAGAGCCAGAAAGGGTTGAAGCGAGGTGAGAACGGAGCAGCGCCGGAATGAAGGGGCGGGGGAAAAGTGAGATCCCCGAGAAAACACACCGACTAGCGGCTTTGTCCGGCACGATTCCCACGCGCGAAAATCCGGGCAGAGGCCTCACCGGGAATCGTACCCGGTTCGCCTAGGTGGGAGGCGAGTAGTCTAACCACTACACCGCCGAGGCCCCTCCACTTTAAATTCATAGCATAAATTGCATCAGACATGAAATAAATTATCGCCATTTCGTAAACGTCGAGAATGCTTGCTACGCGACACGTACAGGGTGACCAAGTCGTAAAAAATATCTGCTTCCACGCCACAGCCACGGCCTTTGAACTACGTGAAGGTTATACAAACTGACGTCACCGCTTCAAGACACCACGCCAGAACAGCGCTGTGCCCGCAGAGGCGGCGAGACATTTGCGACGCGGGGCAAAGTCGCCCTTACAACTTCCTCGGCCCTCGAGACTCAAACTTGCTTAAACATCACCGCAGCAGGCGTCCGAGGAAAACAGTGAGGAATCACGAGAGTAAGAACATACCCAGAAAAATTTCTATTTTTGTACTGCGTGTTCAGAGTTTTTTTTTTTACGATGGTTTTTTGGTTATTTGTAGGGTTCGGAAAACTTCGTGCAAAAAAAATTGAGGACAAGCTAGACTCCAGACACACGTACATTTAAGTCACGTTTACTATTGGATCACACATGGGAGTTAGTTTTCCTGGTCGGGAGACATCGCACATCTCTCCCCTTCGAGTATCGATCAGGCCGGCCTTGGATCGCATGCGATCCCGTCGCGTCGGGTTGCTCTGCGCGCACCGGGGCCTGCTAATGACGTGCGTGAAATTCCGAGCCGCGAAGCCGTCTTCAAGATGGAGGGAGACGGCAAGATGACTAAGGAAAGTGTGGGTATTCCCGGAGGTCGAGCGGGCACAGGGAAGAGGTCAGCGGCGAATATCTGGTTGCTCCTCCGCCCACGTCATAGACCCTCCCTTCCTCCCTCCCTCCCGGAGCTGGTTTGGCGCTGGTCGATACAGCGCATCTCGCCCGAGCTCGAACCAGGATACTCGCGCAACTATCCTCTGGGTCCGAGTGAATCACCCACTTTCCTCATTTCGCACCGACGAAAACCGGCGGGTCTAACAACAGTTCAGTCACGCTTATCTCAGCACTTTCGAATTTAAGGCTGTTCTGTGCGCCCGAAATACTTATATATTATATATATAAATACATAACTAAGGCTTGTTTTAAGCCTTTGTATAGGCTGTTCACGGTAAACTGAGCACTTTTGAAAGCCGTGCTTAAGATCTACTTGTATGTACATTACGTATTCTTCCCCCAAACTGTATGTAAAATTTACATTACCATGGACCTGATAAATNGATCTACTTGTATGTACATTACGTATTCTTCCCCCAAACTGTATGTAAAATTTACATTACCATGGACCTGATAAATGTATTCATGTGTGCATTAAAAAAAAACAGTTTTAGTATTTCGCGGATTGATGTGGCAGCAGACTAGACTTCAAAGTCCTCTATACTCTATACACTCGAGACANCAGTTTTAGTATTTCGCGGATTGATGTGGCAGCAGACTAGACTTCAAAGTCCTCTATACTCTATACACTCGAGACAACGTCGTTTGCTTATTGGTTACTGCGATCAAGTATGGCATTTGTATAGGATTGTTCAACGCTAACTCTCACTACTGCTTCCTGCTTATTTCTGACTCACAATTAAACAANATGGCATTTGTATAGGATTGTTCAACGCTAACTCTCACTACTGCTTCCTGCTTATTTCTGACTCACAATTAAACAAGACGTCTCCAAACAACTGCCGTCCATTCACAATAGTAGGGGGCTTTGGCACAAGGGGCTGTGGACTCTGAGCTAGGAGCTGTTCATGCTCTGTCATTCGGGTTCCCGGCGGCCATCTTGTACACCATATTGGATCCAGGTGATCTTGACCTTTAACCCCGCTGATCTTTAAACCAAAAAATTCAAACAATTTATAAAAATATTTATATTAAAAATAATTTTAAAATTTTTAAATAAAAATTTAACAAATTTGTTTTTTAAAAAACTTAAATTTCCTGAGGTCTCCCACACCTCCCTCCGCCCATACTCATTCCGCCATCTTGGTAGGTGCAGTCCACCATTTTGATAGGTAATACCAATATTTTCAACGATACTGGGATTCAAATGATACTGATACTGAAGATAACGATATTAACGATAATATAAAATATTTCGGTATTATCTAAAACTTTCTGTACTATCGATAATTTTTTGTATTATTTACAATTTCGATACTATTGATAATTTTGATATTAACGATGTATCGGAAATACCTAGTAACTGTTTGGAAAAATTTCGGTATTAAATTTTAGTGAAATCTCACAGTCCTAGAAGCGACCCGGGTCGCGAGCTACAGTTGAACGAACACCTACCGCCGTGACCTTCTCAAAGTGACTGGCGTGAGCGCATGTTGGCCAACGGCTGTAGTCCGGGCCTGCGTGCGCCGGGGAACGGCTGATAGCGTGAGATGGGCGGCGCGCCGGCTGCCAAGTTGGCAGGCCTGCCCAACCAACTGTAGCGGGCACGTTGGCAGCGCCGTTCGCACTCGGGGAACCACTTCTCCAAAGATTATTTCACACTGTAATACACCACGAAGTAAGAAAGAAAAAGTGGCCGTAACTCAACACTAAAATTAACGTTCTTCGCTCTTTTTTCCCTTGGAAAAAGAGGAGAAAAAAAATCCAACTTTTTGCTGACTTAACAGCCAGTTTTTATTGTTTACTGGAGGAGACAATTGCATACTCTACAACCATTTAACTCATTATAAAATATGGCAACTTTTAGACCTGTATAACTACAGTGCTTGTATTTAAAAAGCGAACGAAGCAAACCTATTGTTATAATGCCAAATATTGCTATTTCTAATCCGGTCAGTTTTTTTCATAGAGATCACTTGCTTTGTAAATAGAGCCTGCTAAAATAAGTTAAACAGTACACTTGCAAACAAAATAATATAAATCGTTGTAAAGAAATAGCGAAACGATACGCCTGAACATTCACGGTGTTTAAATGTTTTACCAACAGCGATTTCGGAGGAAACTACGAATGCACGATATGTTCAATGTTATAATGATTCCCACTTCATAAAGGCATCCTTNCAGCGATTTCGGAGGAAACTACGAATGCACGATATGTTCAATGTTATAATGATTCCCACTTCATAAAGGCATCCTTTTACGTTCCGTACTCAGGTAAAATATGTAATAAAATAATTTCGCTTCAAAAATTAGTACCAAACCATATAGCTACAGCAAACTACATAATGTTACAATGGACACCTGAGGGACGTATTTGAGTTCGTGAGGGATGGAGGTCTTAACAAAAACAAAATAACTTAATTTTATTTTAGTTTATTCACACAGCTATTATTTACAGCAATAATCTACCTATCTCCACTATTACTATTTTTATTGAGCGCAATATTTTGACTCTTATTAACGTCCTTCACAATTTATCTGTTTAGTAATAGTCAATTAACTCATACTCATCATTAACGCACTTTCAGTCTGTCTGTTGCCATCAATGTCTTCCACTCACGACGCACACAGTCCAATAGTCCAGCCTGCAAGCCGCACCCTTCACTGCGCCGATACTCGCAGTCGCAGATTTCCCCTCCTCTCGTCTCGCAGCTCGTCGTCTATCGCTGAAACTCAGCCGCTCGTCAATTCAANCCAAGGGGCGGGTAGATCCCGGAGCGGCGCAGCCGCCAGCACGATGTTCACTCCACGACAGCCAGGACTCGTGCACCCCGGGTCACGCTGAGAGAGCGAGGTCAATAATCCAGAGCATTCTTCAGATAAACGCAGAAATCCTCTCCGTCGAAGGTCAGGAGCCGCGGGCCGCCAGAGGCCTTCGTAACTCAAAACGATGGAAGGATCATCGCTCGTTTGTCATTCAAAACACTCCATTGACTTGCCACCCCGTTACCATCACCAGCGCAAAGGAAACATTTCAACCCCTAATAATTCTCCGGTTTTGTTACTTGAAGTGAACAAGTACAAATTAACAAATATGGCCGCTTTAGAGGAGGACACTGGGACCAACTCTACTCAAGAAATAGCAAACTAATTTTCAAAGGATGCAGCGGCATGCCTGTATAAATAGACATTACCTCTGCCACGAACTAGCACAGATCACATTAAAATAAAATACCATGACTGACTTAAAAAAAAAATTTAATATAACGCAATAAAATTTTTTCGCCGTTTTTAAAAATTTCTCAAAATAGGAAAAGTTTTGCACGTTTTTTACTTGTAGAGAATAAGATTTTTTTATAAAATAAATAAGTATGTCAACGTTACTTGCAGCATTCCAATCACAGTGCCCATTAAGAGTGTTCGTCACAAAAAAAAATCATTTTATATTTGTACGAAATGCCGTTCAACTTTTAGACATTATTTGTAAGTACTCTTTTCTCGCATTAAAAAGAAATATTTTAACGGCTGCTAAAATCTATTGTTCTTCCTAATTCATTGTCGTTCTGTTCAATAGTGTAATTTTTTTTTCATAAGTTTCTTACCTGCGTGTTTTTCAACGGACTAGTTCCATTTAAATTGCCTTAATAATCACACAATTTCAATGGCACTAAACTCTGAGGACAATATAAATAGTTTCATGCATTTCAAGCCTCGCAGGTGAAAGGATTTTTTTTTGAGCGAATACAAGCTGAGTTAGGTCCGTGTACAGGCAGTCCACGGAGTGTTAATTACCGGCGGAGGCGGTAACGAGGTGGTAACCACTAGTGAANAATAGCAAACTAATTTTCAAAGGATGCAGCGGCATGCCTGTATAAATAGACATTACCTCTGCCACGAACTAGCACAGATCACATTAAAATAAAATACCATGACTGACTTAAAAAAACATTTAATATAACGCAATAAAAATTTTTCGCCGTTTTTAAAAATTTCTCAAAATAGGAAAAGTTTTGCACGTTTTTTACTTTTAGAGAATAAGATTTTTTTATAAAATAAATAAGTATGTCAACGTTACTTGCAGCATTCCAATCACAGTGCCCATTAAGAGTGTTCGTCACAAAAAAAAATCATTTTATATTTGTACGAAATGCCGTTCAACTTTTAGACATTATTTGTAAGTACTCTTTTCTCGCATTAAAAAGAAATATTTTAACGGCTGCTAAAATCTATTGTTCTTCCTAATTCATTGTCGTTCTGTTCAATAGTGTAATTTTTTTTTTCATAAGTTTCTTACCTACGTGTTTTTCAACGGACTAGTTCCATTTAAATTGCCTTAATAATCACACAATTTCAATGGCACTAAACTCTGAGGACAATATAAATAGTTTCATGCATGTCAAGCCTCGCAGGTGAAAGGATTTTTTTATTTTTTGAGCGAATACAAGCTGAGCTAGGTCCGTGTACAGGCAGTCCACGGAGTGTTAATTACCGGCGGAGGCGGTAACGAGGTGGTAACCACTAGTGAACAGCAACACACAGACGCAGGCGAGCCAGTCCGCCTAGCAATGCATCTACGCCGTTCACTGTGGCCGGAACACTTTTGAATACTCTGCTTGAACATATTACAGACCACTGTGTATCTCGTAGACCAGAGATGAGATATACCGACCTCGCTGGCTGCGCACAACCAATCTCCGTGTCCCAACGTTGAACTGCTTTTCTGCTAAAGCTGGGCTCGCAACCATCCGTCGCATCCGTCAGTCATCCGTCTGTTTTCGTCGGTCAGTTGAATGCGATTCACAACAATCCGTCGTCAGTCAATCCTTCTGTACGGAAAAATTTCAGTGTGACAACTTAACATCGTGATCTTTCTTTACTTGGAGGTATATTTTGGTTATATTTTGGAGAGATAATTTTTTTACATGGTAAGAATTTACACTTGATTATTGTTTACATTTTAAATTCCTGAATTAACCGCCAAAGATAATATACACAGATCCACCCCCCTTGCATGTTATTTCGAAGTGCGTATTCGCGTCCTACGGAATGTCGTCAGAAGGCGGTGGCACATCCGTCGGTCTGTCGAAAGTTAAAGTTTGGGGAAATACTTGACGGATTGGCGGTTAGAAAAAAAAAAGTTGTCCTGCGATGGGTTGGAGATCACGTGATCGCCGAACGGACGGGCGACTGACAGATGGTTGTGAGTCAACCTTTAATACGACTAGCATAAACGGCTTGGATTGAGTTTGAGGTTAGAACACTGTTTAGTAAACAAGTGTCTAGAGATGTACGTATATGTACTCCCGCTAACCGGTTTGTAATGCTGTTCGATTAAATTAAATTTGATAAAGGTATTTTATTCATATAAAAGTGCCTTGTATTTTGAAAATTGAGATATAAAAAAAAAAAACACGTTCATCGCTGTTGGCCGCGTGGCTTTGGCAGTTGTGTTGCTTTGCGGTAGGTCACGTGCAGAAGACGAATGATTGGTCTACCTGATCTTTAGTCTACGGTGTATCCTCTCGCAGGCCAGATGCAAACATAACACCACGAAGAGCACTGTAACGAAAGTATGCGTGTTGGTCACGCGACACTGCTACGAACGTATACGTGTTGCAACTGGCTGTGCTCGTTGCAACACCTGCCCGGAATTTGAATTTGTAATCGAATTATTGCTGTGTAGCAGATAGAAATTTAACAGAGTTTTTGATCGCTGCTACCCAACCTACCCCTCCCCCGTATCCAATCATCCCCCTCCACCCCTCCTCTGGCACACTAGGATTCAAGATTTTATCTGGAATAATAAAATTTATTTTCAAGCATTTATTTGGATAGTATTCTCAATAAAAAAAATCACCGCAGTTTCTGACCGTGTTTTACAGATATTGCGGAATCCGTAAAAACACACTGTATCCCTTCTCACCACCTTGAAAACAGAATTTCAAAACAATCCCTTCTAATAATGTGCCTAACGCCACAAGGGGAAGCCACCCTTAACATTTAACGTGTCTAAGTCAGCGGTTATAGCTGTGTGTTGTTAAGCCAATCAGTGGAGACNGGGAAGCCACCCTTAACATTTAACGTGTCTAAGTCAGCGGTTATAGCTGTGTGTTGTTAAGCCAATCAGTGGAGACGCTATTTCATATCTGGAGATTACGCTAGTTCTACTCCGATGTGCTTAAAACAACAATCAGACCTGTTTCAGCTGTCATTACTTTGGAGACAGCGCTTTTAACGAGACATGTTACGTATTGGCAGTATTTTCCCTAATTCGCTGCCAATATTATAACTAAAGACCAGGGAATTTTGCGGATTAATTTGGCAAGCAGCAAGACACAAAAATTCTTATTTTACTAAAGCCTCAACTAGTTGCTCATTGGCTGATGCCAAAGTTTTGCCCCAGAATAGGCAGCACGGGATTTGGTGGTCTTTTCCTTGCAGTTCAGTTATTGGGTGGAATTCGTCCAGGGCGTGGCTTACAAACTGCGGCCCAATTGGCAAAGGAAGTCAAATGTACACGTGTTTTAAGTGGAGCTTGTCCTCAAATTAATTCGCGAAATTTCCACGTCTCTAATGTTTGCGATATGATGCTGGTGGTGATTTTTCTTTTCAATGGTTGGTTTGAAAAGTGTTCAATTAATTGTGAACCTAAATATAAGAATACAAAATATTTTACCCCTCCTCCAGTTTATCAGCCAGAATTGTGTATTTTTCGCTAAAACTTTACAATATAAATGTATGATTTTTTTAAGCTACGTGGCAGTGAGGAATTGCTTAGAGCACTTAGTAAAGTTGGTACTGTACTGCTTGATTGCTGCTATTATCACCTGTGTAGCTACCTGTACAAAATAATTCATTTCTTCTCGCCACGAAAATTTACAAAATAACCAACCCGGTTAATATTTAAGAATTTGAACCATTTCAGGACGCTATATTTTCCTGTTTGTCGTGCTAAAAAATGCCGGTGCGAAAAACTAGAAACAATTATAAATTGGAAATATGAGTGAGGGATCAAATTCCCTTAAAGGCTACGTGTCTACTACTGACTAACAATGAGATACGCCGATTTGCGTCTTCTGTGCAGGTCCCCAATAACTGCCGGCAGAACTGTCGAAATCACGTGTTCCGTTTGTTTACACTTGGTTTACTAACTAACGCGTGC
>NQII01005272.1:39724-64321 GCA_002778355.1 Clitarchus hookeri | reverse complement strand
CCCCCCCCCCCCCCCTCGGAATTTTGACTATACTGTATTTGCGTTACAACTTAGTCAAAGTATTTATTCAGGCAAAAAGTATGATAACTAGAGGTAATGGAAAATCGCGAAAAAAATTTTGAGCCAACATAACCATTCAACCATTGTTTGTAAAAGGGCAATAAAATATTTTGTTGGTGAAACCAAATTATTTTGCGGTTGTTATTTGGTTGCCCGGCTCTACGTATATTAAACAGTTTCTGTTAATATAAAATTTGTTGAATGCTCGACCGAGGCTCGAACCTAGATCACCTGCGCCCGACCGCCACGCCTTAGCAACCTCAACTAAAGTGACTGCTGATGAAATCGGAATGTTTTTAAACACTTGACCACGTGGGCAAATAAATATTTCAAAGTTTCACAGCACTGCATTTTAAGGTTCCTGTTGAACTCGTTTTATTAGGATGTTTATACCGTTATTAAGCGTCTAAAACTTCACCAGCAAACACCGTTACTATTCTAACTGACACAAACAATTTCAAACAAAGGCAATTAAACGAGTGGCCGAACAAATATACCCGTACAGTTGATTCAACAAAACATTTCGTTGGCAGTCAAATTTCTTTTGACCCGACACGGAGATTTTGTTTATTCAAGCGTGTATTTAGTTAGATAAACAAAATTAATTTTATTGCTTTTAAAGTTTCCTTTACTCAACAAAATATTTTGTTGGGGGGCAAGTAAATATATTTTCGACTCCATACAAATAATTTTTTTTGTTGACTGTTCTCTCGGTGTACACAGACATGAAATGGCGTGGCTGTTCCTTTGATGTAGGCGTTATACATCTGATGATTGGCTGAGCGAGGCTCTGGGCTGAGAGCATCGTGTCTTACTGGCCACTGCCTGTTGCGAGAGTTTCCTTATTGGCTGAGCTAGTAAGTTCCGCTGGCGAGTAAGTTACCAGGCGCTGATTAGCAAACGACATTCCGACATGATGCTGGCCGGTGACGTCAGTTTGCTGGCGTCGCGATTTAACCCTTTCTCCGTCACAGCGTCCCGTATCTGGGACGTTGCATATTAAGTGGTTTGAATGGCCTGCACTGTACACGGCAGGGCATACCGTCCAATGAGAACGGTTTCCTACGTGTGGGAGACATCATCCGCTGCTGAGGCTATGTCTCGTAGCCTCTTTAACCACTGCTGTCAGTAACATAGACCACACCACTGTTGGGCCCGATGTGCAAGACAAAAGCGTCATCTAGATATCAGTACAGTTCCGAACAAAAGGTTTGTTTGTTGCAACGCCTGACATTATATATATATATATATGTAAAGGTTGGCTACACTACTCCACAGACTCTTTGCAACCTCGCTGCAACCTTCCATTCATTTGTCAATGTTGTTATCACACGTTTATCTTGTGATTTCAGTGTTTCTTTACTATGTTTAATGTATGTGTAATTTAATTCTTTTATAAAGAATAAAATCACGTTCAACAATATAATATATATAAACATAAATACATACATGTATATTTGACTGAAAGGGTTAAGCAGGTAGTTTCTCTTCTGTATTGTGGAGTATTCTGTGGCGAGGCGGTCTCCACCGCTAGCCGCGCCTGGGAACACGCCAGCTCCTCATTGGCTTGTGGCGCACGTCGCCAGCCAATGAAGTCACCTCCTTCCTGTTGTCACGTCTCTCGCGGCTCAGCTCTATAACTGCGCGCGCGTCATTTTCCCCTTTTGGCCGCGGCTCAGCAAATCATATTCTTGACTGCGGGAAGCGAAAGTCGTTCGCGAATAACTGTCAATAAACACTTAAGCTGGGTGGACTAACGCCCATCACCTCGGATTTCTTTTTAGCTGTTCCCCGTAATTTGTATTTCCGATTTTCGTGATGCCTGGTGTAAGTGATATTAGTCTTTTATGTCGAGCTACCTCCGCACGGTAACTCGTAAGTGGGCTGGAGCACCACCACGTGGAAGCCACATGATCCTTCTACCACCAAAGGCACCTGTGGTGGTGGTGACTTACTTACTGCCACGCGAAGGGAAGTCCCCAGTCCTACGCTAATATTGGACATTGGTTTGTGAGTGGGGGGAGGGAGGGGGTATGAAGTTGCGCGGGTACTGCACTGTGCACTGAGGGCGCACTGGTGCAGGTTGATGCGGCGGGGCGCACTGTAGGACACTTGCCATTGTGTAATGCGCGTGCACAATGCAACATGCAGGGATATTTCGTAATGGACAACCAATAAAAAATGTTGCAATGAACATTTATAATGAAAATAATCCATTTTTTAATTTAAATTTATTTTATTTGCAATTGAAATAGCTATTTATTTTTCGTAATCCGCAAATTTTTTTCTACCGATTCAGGCATGACGTTACGAGCATTTTTACAATCTCGATAAAAAAAATGTACTTCTCGCTTTAACTCCCATTTCCGTCGCTTTAATTTTAAAAAGAAGTAAATAAATAAACGAAGGCATTGCGCGCTTTGCACGAAAGTAATGGAAAGTATATAAAATGCCAGGATAAACAAGATACAAGCCATGTAAATAGTTGGCAGACAAACCGTTAGTTACTGCAATGTTAAGTTATTGGCTTTGATCTTGGTATAAGCAAAAAGAGTGACAAGTTATTTGCAGTCTGCCACCGAGCACATTAAAAAATNGGAAGTCCCCAGTCCTACGCTAATATTGGACATTGGTTTGTGAGTGGGGGGAGGGAGGGGGTATGAAGTTGCGCGGGTACTGCACTGTGCACTGAGGGCGCACTGGTGCAGGTTGATGCGGCGGGGCGCACTGTAGGACACTTGCCATTGTGTAATGCGCGTGCACAATGCAACATGCAGGGATATTTCGTAATGGACAACCAATAGAAAATGATGCAATGAACGTTTATAATGAAAATAATCAATTTTTAAATCTAAATTTCTTTCATTTGTAATTGAAATAGCTATTTATTTTTTCGTAATCCGCAATTTTTTTTCTACCGATTCAGGCATGACAATTTTTTTTTAATTTGGTTCGTTACGAGCATTTTCACAATCTCGATAAAAAAATATATTTCTCGCTATAAATCCCATTTCCGTCGCTTTAATTTTAAAAAGAAGTAAATAAATAGACGAAGGCATTGCGCGCTTTGCACGAAAGTAATGGAAAGTATATAAAATGCCGGGATAAACAAGATACAAGCCATGTAAATAGTTGGCAGACAAACCGTTAGTTACTGTGATGTTAAGCTATTGGCTTTGATCTTGGTATAAGCAAAAAGAGTGACAAGTTATTTGCAGTCTGCCACCGAGCACATTAAAAAATATTCCGCACATGACGAATCCTCTTAACCGCATGTGGTCTGTTCGCGATATCTTCACACTTTTTTTGTATCAAACATTTCACAACCCCCCACCCCCCCATGTACACGTGTTTGGTTGTTTCCTGAACACGCCCTGTATCTCAAGCGTTTTATAAATCTGTTAACATAAATTTATATTATTTTTGGTTAAACTAAACTTTTACTTGCATCTTATTTATAAATAACGTTTCATTTATAATTAATACGAATAAAAACAGAGACAAAATAGGTATGCAGGTAAAACCTAGTAGGAAGTAGTTTTCATGCAAAATATTATTAAATTGAGTGCGCACGAATGCGGCAACGTTGACCTTTTGGTGTAATTTTGTGGAATTGGTTAAGCTTTGTTTGCACGAGGCGGAGGAACATCTTGAAAGTAGAACTTCAGCATGGCTTGAAAAAAGTTGGAAATAACCTTGAATGGACAGAATGAACCTGAACTACAGGTAGAAAAGACGCTGTGAGGTGATCCCCTGTGCAAATTGAGATAGAAAACATTATACGAGCTATGTTAGGCGAGGTTGGTGCCCTTGAAAAAAATTATATTTAAAATGCATTAATTAAAAATAGCAAAACCTACTTGAGGNTCTATTTAAAATGCATTAATTAAATATAGCAAAACCTACTTGAGGTTAAAGAACAATTCCGTGAATACTGTTGTCTTGAATCGAGATCTGAAATCGCAAACCGTCGTTAAGTAATATCATCGCCAATCTTTGAGGGAAAAAAGGGGGTGCTACGTTATTACCCAATAAATGTGTGTAACACTTGGGTGTTTATCGCTTTTACTGACGTCATAATCACGTGTACATCGATGTACACAAAAAAACTTTGTCTTGGTGTAACGGTGCAGTTAGCTACCTGCCAGGTACGCAATCTGAGATTGTCAATGAACGGAGACGATATCACCCAACAACCGTCTGTGACGCCAGATCNGCCTGCCAGGTACGCAATCTGAGATTGTCAATGAACGGAGACGATATCACCCAACAACCGTCTGTGACGCCAGATCTCGACTTAAGATAACAGTGCTCACGGAACTGTTCTTTCACCTCAAGGAGGTTTCATTATTTTGAATTGTAGTCATTTGAAATACCGATTTTCAAGGGCACTTACCTCCCTTACTACTTACTGCAGGGCGTAAGTCGTGTAATGTTTGTATAGCGGTTCACCACACAGCGTTCGCATCTGTGGTTGAGGATCGCCCTGTACTTTAACGGACACGCCAGCTGGCAAATTCCCAGTCAAGTTGGCAGCGATGTGTCTTCTTCCCACAGCCACACAAAAAAACATTGAACTGCCACAGATGTAATAACACCCACTCTTTCATCGGTGACAATGTGAAACTATACCACCCCAACGTGTGTTACCGTTGCATCACTTCTCGCTCGAATGCGCATCAAGAAAATATAAACCAACTTAGATATCACTTAAAAGCCGCGAATCCAAATTGCAAAGCAAATGGGCCAAGCTTTGGTGCAGGAAATAATGAAATACACATAATACAGAAAACAAAATTCCTAGGTTCATATATATATATTAGTACACAAAGTTGGAATGGACACACACAATCTGTGAGAGATCAAGGTCACTTTATTTTGCTCTTCACGCCATAAAGAAACTTGTGACCAAAGATTTACTTTGACAACGTACAGTTCATTTTATTAGCAGAGTATATTAATTTGCCTACTGCAGTAACTGATGCGTTTCCTTGATTTGTAATAATTATACATGTGCCTGGACTTTAGTTTTTTGTAGTAAAACACACTAAAATGTTATCAATTATCCTGTATGCTACTGTAATAACTCTGTAATTAAGTGTGTTACATAGGCCTAAATTTATACATGTACATTAATTGTATTGTCATTATTTATAATTAACAAATCATTTTCAATATGTATAGAATTTGTGTGATGATAATAAATGAAAGAATAGTCATCAAACCAAACAATACGCCTACCAACTTTGTTCTCTAAAACCAGACGTTATTATCCTCAAAAACCTATGTATTTACGGGAGGGTATTTTTTTTTTTAAGGATTGGTTTCAAAAGTTATATAAAAAAGCCGCTAACCTCCCACAAGCAGTGTCGGCACACAACTAGCGTAAGGAAAGTAATAAGAAAGCATCAAAGAATTTTTGTACTTGGAACTGATTTTGTTGTAGAATTACATATTTCTTTACGTTCATGAAATGCAAGTACATAAACTTTTTCACTTGCGAGATCAGCGCCTTCGCGTACTGTAATTAAAATTTCCGTAAGTTTCTTTTTATTTTGGCAATCAATATGTTTAGCCGATATTCTTATCTTATCTGATGTGGAATAACTATATAGTTCATTAATTACATATCTGTCGTATCTCAAACGTTTCATTCTGTACTTTAAATCTTACTTACGTACTCTGTTTTTTTACTCCCGGACTTGTTCAGTTGGCAGTTTCAATCTATGCGACCATTACACTTTGTTAGTAATATTCAACTTGCAATATCGAGAAACCAAAAAAACTTGCTTTTGCAATATAAATATTTCACAATATTTTTTTTTCTAATTTCTTTTACACAATTTTGTTTTCAAAAGCATATATTTTCTTCTATTTGAATTTAAATTATTCTTGAGGTTTTCTGTGGTTAAGTGGAAGATATGTCTGATATCCCAAACTTAGGATCGGAAAAAAAAATTAAACAAAAAAAAAGACAATCCGGTGTAGCCATAACGTTACCGTACACAAAAAAACAAGCCATACTTAATATAACAATACATATGTGGTGGCTTCGCCCACTGACAGGGTCGCTAAAGGACTATTCTCAATATCCGGCCTTAGAAGTATCTTTTTTATATACGGTAACAAAACTTTTAAGTCCATACCTATACCTCTCATAACAAAACTAGTGTGTCGCAAAGTACAACACCGGCCATAAAAATACTTCATGTGCAACATGTCTTCGGCCGTTGACGAGGGGGCTGAACTCAATGTTAATACATGTTTATTGATTCTAGACAAACTCATATTTAAGGCCCTGCTTCACCCCTTACGCAGAAATTCTTCGTTTTCGCGTCATAATTCCGGATTCACAGGAATTACTGACAATGTACGGTTGTAGAAAATTTACATTTTACGAGCTGTTTAATATCTTTGTGCGTAATTTCAATTGCGCGATATCTGCTTGTTGTAAAAAGTCGAGAACATATTTATATCTTACCTCGTCAACGTTAAACACTCGCGTTGCATCGAGCTTCTCTGTAGCACATCATAAAAATGCCGCACATTTTCCTCATTAAAAACCTCTCGTTCGAGCAAAAGAAGTTGACTCTTCGTGAATGCATAATGCCATTTTTCCCCCCTGAATTTTTTTTTNAAACCTCTCGTTCGAGCAAAAGAAGTTGACTCTTCGTGAATGCATAATGCCATTTTTCCCCCCTGAATTTTTTTTTCCGTGTTAAACCCATGTGCAATTCTGTTTCTCACGGCAGTTTCAAACGCCGACATACGCAGATCTGCAGGTGTTATGCCAAACCTGGATTCCTCTAGTTTTAGCACGTGTGAAACTAGTCCCGTGTTCTGCTCTTCCGCAGGTAGATCAGCTGTGCTGCCTATATATTTTCTTTCCCCTGCAAACAAGCAGTCCCGCCAGGCGACTCCCCGGCGCCCGCTCGGCACTAGAGGTCACATGCCTGCGTACTGCCACCCACAATGGCGAATACCAAGGTCAGCCGCCACGCACTGTCCTGGGGTCGTAACCCGGGTCGGCCAGCGTCCGCATTGCCGGAAGTCCTCAGGCAGGAGTTGACTGACTAATTTCAACTTTGTCCGCGGACATGTCCAAAAACCTATGTCTAGATATTGTAATAAACGACGATGGCGATAATAAACGACGATGACGATGATAAACGATGACGATGATAAACGACGATTATGATGATAAACGATGGTGATGATAAACGACGATGATAATAAATGTCGATAATAATAAATGTCGATAATAATAAATGTCGATAATAATAAATGTCGATAATAATAAATGTCGATAATAATAAATGTCGATAATAATAAATGTCGATAATAATAAATGTCGATAATAATAAATGTCGATAATAATAAATGTCGATAATAATAAATGTCGATAATAATAAATGTCGATAATAATAAATGTCGATAATAATAAATGTCGATAATAATAAATGTCGATAATAATAAATGTCGATAATAATAAATGTCGATAATAATAAATGTCGATAATAATAAATGTCGATAATAATAAATGTCGATAATAATAAATGTCGATAATAATAAATGTCGATAATAATAAATGTCGATAATAATAAATGTCGATAATAATAAATGTCGATAATAATAAATGTCGATAATAATAAATGTCGATAATAATAAATGTCGATAATAATAAATGTCGATAATAATAAATGTCGATAATAATAAATGTCGATAATAATAAATGTCGATAATAATAAATGTCGATAATAATAAATGTCGATAATAATAAATGTCGATAATAATAAATGTCGATAATAATAAATGTCGATAATAATAAATGTCGATAATAATAAATGTCGATAATAATAAATGTCGATAATAATAAATGTCGATAATAATAAATGACGATAATAATAAATGTCGATAATAATAAATGTCGATAATAATAAATGTCGATAATAATAAATGTCGATAATAATAAATGTCGATAATAATAAATGATGATAATTCATTGTTTCTACATATGCACAAAAAATAAAAGTAAACACTGAAAAAGAGTAAGTATACTAAACATCCATACCTTAAAGCATTACCGTAAAAAATGTTTGGTAAGTTTTTTATGCAACGAATACTGACGTAAAACTAATTTTACGAAACCAACAAATAACGAAATCTTACTAGTATATTACAGCTAGAGTTCAGAAAATTAATTATATAATGCTTAAATAACGTTAATATTATATTACTAATAATTTAAAAAAAAAACTGAAAGCTTATTTCCGTAGGCCACATAGCAATTATAGACACAATCCGTCGTCGTCAATTTTAGTCAAGTCCTGGCTCTGCCTACCAAACCGGAAGCCGCGAACTTCAAACGGGGAAGGGGGGGGGGTCAATGTTAATAAACGACATTCCTTCTCATTGCGTCATTTTGACGCGACTTCTGCATAAGAACTATTTCTTACTAGGCATCACGAACGTACCTATTTTCTCTCTGTTTTCATTCATAGCAATTATTTTCATATAATATAATTAATAAATATAAAAGGTATAACTAAAAGTCTAACTTAACCAAAAATAAGTTACTCTTACGTTAACAGAAACATACAAAACGCTAGCATATGTCGTACCAGACACGTCATAGGCCTGCAGGGAGTGATTTCTCCAAGGTTTTATTCGAAAAGTGTGAAGATACCGGGAATATAGTATATTCGCGGTTTCTCCGCACTTTCTGAATTTAAACCTTTCAAAAAACGCCCCATGTATGATATGTTTGCTTTTTTCCTAAATATATCATACATCACAAGCGTTTTATACCCGTGTTAACACGGNAATAAATGTCGATAATAATAAATGTCGATAATAATAAATGTCGATAATAATAAATGATGATAATTCATTGTTTCTACATATGCACAAAAAATAAAAGTAAACACTGAAAAAGAGTAAGTATACTAAACATCCATACCTTAAAGCATTACNCTACATATGCACAAAAAATAAAAGTAAACACTGAAAAAGAGTAAGTATACTAAACATCCATACCTTAAAGCATTACAGTAAAAAATGTTTGGTAAGTTTTTTATGCAACGAATACTGACGTAAAACTAATTTTACGAAACCAACAAATAACGAAATCTTACTAGTATATTACAGCTAGAGTTCAGAAAATTAATTATATAATGCTTAAATAACGTTAATATTATATTACTAATAATTTAAAAAAAAAACTGAAAGCTTATTTCCGTAGGCCACATAGCAATTATAGACACAATCCGTCGTCGTCAATTTTAGTCAAGTCCTGGCTCTGCCTACCAAACCGGAAGCCGCGAACTTCAAACGGGGAAGGGGGGGGGGTCAATGTTAATAAACGACATTCCTTCTCATTGCGTCATTTTGACGCGACTTCTGCATAAGAACTATTTCTTACTAGGCATCACGAACGTACCTATTTTCTCTCTGTTTTCATTCATAGCAATTATTTTCATATAATATAATTTATAAATATAAAAGGTATAACTAAAAGTCTAACTTAACCAAAAATAAGTTACTTTTACGTTAACAGAAACATACAAAACGCTTGTGATACATGTCATATTTCGTACCAGACACGTCATAGGCCTACAGGGAGTGATTTCTCCAAGATTTTATTCAAAAAGTGTGAAGATACCGGGAATATAGTATATTCGCGGTTTCTCCACACTTTCTGAATTTAAACCTTTCAAAAAACACCCCATGTATGATATGTTTGCTTTTTTCCTAAATATATCATACATCACAAGCGTTTTATACCCGTGTTAACACGGGCTTAATGTTGTTAATTTAGATCCGTATATTATAGCTAATCAACTAAATACTTTAATTCCAGTAGGTACTGCAATAATTATCGCAGCTGAAGTAAAGTAAACCCGAGTATCTACATCTATTCCTACTTTAAATATATGATGAGCTCAAACTTCAAATCCTAATAATCCAATTGCTCCTATTGCGAAAATTGTACCTAAATTTCTGAATACTTCTTTTTTTCCTCTTTCATGTGCATATGTGAAATTATACCAAATCCCGGTAAAATTAAAATATACACTTATGGGTGACCGAAAAATCAAAATAAATGTTGATATAAGATAGGATCTCCTCCACCAGCAGTTTATTTGTGCTTAAATTGTATTTTACTTATATTGTACATATAAATTACAATATTCTATATATAATTAAAACTGACAAAGCAGGGGGAAAAAATGTGTGTGTTGGTAATGCCTAGTGAGAAATAGTTCATATGCACAATATTATTACACTGACTGTGCACGAACGCGGTGCGTCGTCCTATTGGTGTAATTTACTACACTTAATTAAGATTTCTTTGCACGAGGCGGAGGAATAGCATGAAAGTAGAACTTTGGCAGGGCTTCAGAAAAAAAACCCACGGCGTGTCCCCGACACAGCCACATCCAGATTATTTTTACTAATATTTCCTTGTTCCTCGTATTAAAAATAACAACACACTTAACATTCGATGCGCACTGCTGTGTCGCCCTTATCGCCGCCTTGCTTGTGTGCCTCAGACGCGCGATATAGCTCCTAGTAATTCCCTCGTCTGACCTCCACCAAGACAAACCGTGAATTGCTGGCACTTTCTTCATCTGAATCGCGTTGTCTTGCTAATCGAAGAAAGGCACGAATCGAACTGGATGATGTCTGCATTAAGACTCACGAGTGGTGACTTGTACATTTCACGCCATTTACGAAGCAAATAAATTTTCTGCATGCCTCCAGTAGTGATTTGTTTGTTAATCTGCTGTGACCTAGAAATTTCGCGAATTAAATTGAGGACAGGGACCGCGGTGTCTGAGCGGTTAGACTGCTCGCCTCCCATCCAAGGGTAATCTGGTTCAATCCCCGGCCGGGTCACTCCCGAATTTTCACAAATGGGGGATCGTGTCGGACGATGCCGTTGGTCGGTGGGTTTTCTCGGGAATCTCCCCCCCTCCTTGCATTCCGACGCTGCTCTATTCTCACCCTCATCGGCTCTCCAAGACCTCGTTGTTAATAGCCACCCAAATCTCTCTCAATTCAACCTCAACTCAACTCTCATTTGAGGACAAGTAAACTTCAAATCTGGCATAGCGACAGAACTTCAAAGTATTGCACAGTGTCTGGAAAATGACATTCGGAAAGTTGACTGAATGCCAACAGGAGGTTTCGCAACGTCATTACTTACTCTGAGTAGTTGCATGCGTTTGGAACTGCACTTCGTGGTCCTTTTATTTACCACTTTGAAGTTCTCTATTACCCAATACAAAATTAATACAATGATAAGGGGAAAAAAGGGGGGGGAGGTTAAATCTTAAATTTTTATAGGTACCGCAAGTCTACCGCCAATGTTAAAGAAGAAACACACAGCCTTAAGTAGGCCTATTTCTGCAAAAAGGAACTTCATATATCACGAAAATTTTTGTGGCAATGATTGTAATGTGATATTCAGAATATCTGGAAAAAAAAAGGGGAGAATTTAGGAGATTTGATCGCCAGGATAGGAAACAAGCTTTTAATAGCCTAGCTTAAGATCTACTTTTCTCGTTTTGTTCCCTTCCGCCTTAACGTAAAATTTACACTGCCATGGATCTAGTGACTTTATTCATGCCTCAATAAAGTGAAAACGTGAAACTGTTACGAACAAATGTGTTACTAATGTAACAGTTCTTGCTTCGGTGTATAAAATTTAAAAAAACGCCAGTTATACTTGCTGTCGGTTATCCACAATAAAATGAGCACTGTTTGAAGCCCTTTCATTTGGAATAATAGTCAATAAATACAATTTATTGTACGTACCCTTAGACGTTTACTTCCGAGGGCTGTGGAATATACGCACTGTGTTTATTATTTACATGGCGGTGTTTATTTAAATAGTGGTGGAAGGATAAAAAAAATGGATGATAGGAAATACCGCAGTTCCCGTTGGCGAGCCTGGAATGCGAGGTGGGGACGGAGCAACGGCGGAACGAAGACAAGTGAGGTGACAGGAAGTTCGGTCCGAGAAATCCCTAGCAGACCGAGGACTTGGATCTAGCAGTGGACTTGCAGAACCTCTCTAGTTGTTACGTGGATCTTGTAGTAAGCAGCTGTGCCTATTATAACTAAAAAAAAAAAAAAACTGCAGAATATTACAATGTAGATATTTTTCCAGGGCGGAAATAGAAGTCTGTATTTTGTTGTCCATTCATAAATGTTATTGAAACATAAATAAGGTCGTTGAAACTTGTTTAAGAAAGCAATAATCGCTGTTACTAGACCTCTGTTTACGATATTTATCATTCTGTACAAAAAGGGGTTTAAGCTATAGTGACACAGCTGTATCTTTGCTGAACAGATTGCTATATTAAAACCCTGTAGCTTGTAACTCTGAGGAAACAGAACACAGACGAAACTTGTTTACACTGTTTTCCATCGTCGACGCAATGTTTTGAGGTGTGTGCATTCAGCTATGGGCAACGTTTTTTTTTTTTTTTCAAAGGGTTGATTTTAAAAATGTTTAATTAACCGTTGAAACAGCAACGTGTGAGCGTGAAGGAATATTCAGGTCTGGTTTATCAACAATCGCTGCCTACACGATCCATGCTAGCTCCACCCACCGACCTCGACAGCAAGATCGTGAATAATGGCTCGAACCGCGAAATTACTCCCTCGCCTCCGCACTCTCTCTCTCTCTCTCTCTCTCTCTCTCTCTCTCTCTGCCAAGTAAACGCAAAACCAGAGGGCAAGGAACCAAGATAACCTACGGTAAGAGAGGGCGGGGCCAAGTCAAACCTGATTCACGCTCGCACTGCGATCACGCCAAGTGGACGTGACAGGGAGGAAAACTGAACAGAATGCGTCATCGCCTTCCGCAAGGACATCGCCGGATATCCTGCTCGGGCCCTGCCACGTGGATCGGTCCTCGCGGGTACTGCATTAGCAAGTCGCTCAGCACGTTTCCCACCTGATGATGACGGAATCTTGCCCTCGTCACGACACAGTCCCGGTAGTACTTGGACGAAAAGAGCAAGGAAACAAACGCCTGGTTGACCAACAGTTTTCACGGATACGGAGGCTGGAAGTATGCGGGTTCGAATCACGCCGCGACAATCCGTGACTCTGATTTCCTTGAGCACGAAGTCGTCTTGGCTCCATAAACCTTGCAAGTTACGACTGAAAAAGTGAGTCCCCACTCCATGCGAATTTCCGTGCTTAATTAACTGATGGATTTTTACCAGGCCGGAAAAAACAATCTTACTTGACGATCCTGTCGTGGAGTATCGAGCAGTAGGCTGCGGTATTCGCGGGCACGTTTTCCTTGGTGATTACTTAGATCCGACAGTCGACCGTGCCATTTTGCACGCGCTCCTCCTGCTTCGATGTATCGAATACCAGCGAAGGTGGCATGTCTCGGAAATGTTCGGGGCTCAGGATGGGACGCGCCTCGCGTCCGTAATAAGATGATTGGAATTGCGAATACACATAATATGGCAAAGCAAAACCTGCTTGCTCGAACGTAGTGTTCAGGTCGATATACGGGTATTTTTCGCCATTCAAAAATATCTTTAAGTTTTCGACTTTTCAGTGGTCGAACGTTTAGACTCGTCGGCTCCGATACCATGCCGTTTGTTCGTCTGAAGCGCTAGTATGATATGGCGCGGTTTTGTGTGTTCTGGAAGACGTTTTTACGACCCAGTGATATCGCGTATCGGCGGACAGGGCCGGGCAGGTGACCAGGCTCCAACTTCTGATTGCTATTTCCATCACTTTTTCTTTCTTGGTATAATTCAACAGCTTGACACGTCCGCAGGTGCTCGGTCGGGGTCACGCGAGGGACAAACCATTATATGGTATTCAAAGTAAGAGAGACGGGCTGCGTGTTTTCTCCGACTCCCAACGCGGCATCCAAATGCGATGCTGCGATGCGGCCGGCGTAATCACCAGCTCCTGCCTCGCTCCTGTTACTTGCCGTACTTGCCGAATTACAGTTTGTTCTTACGAAGTTAACCGGAAAGATGTTGACCGCACTCGACGATACATGTTTTTTTTTCCCCTGCTTCGTACACGCTGGCTTCGAACCCCAGCATTGTCGAGTTCCGTGAAAGCTACTACATCTGCGGTGCAAAACATTTCGGCATTCAGGGCATTCGGATTCCCGTGCAGTTCGAATGCAAATGTCGTGCGGCAGCGATTTCTTTATGAAGTATTCCATATCCTTCAACTCGTACGCCCCGGTGGGAATGACGATTTCCTCTCGCTGACCCCCATAACCGAATACCGAAAACTGGAATTTTTATTTTCCTCGATGCTGCATATAGGGTTGTAAGTTTGAAAAACCACTTGCCCCATACACCATTCCCCGTCCATTCCTAAGTGAGGGTAAAAACTGGCCCGCAGCTCTGACGTTTGACCACTCAGAATGACCGACACCGACATACTGACGAGATCAGTACGGCTCACACACACCTTTTTTATTCACTGCGAATTACATTGATTTTTTTTCCGGTTTATCACTGAAAATGTAGATTGCTTATAAATCGCGGACACAAGTGCCCACACAGTCGCACGTGTTAGGCAACTGTCCCGTTCCATAATTGTACGTTTAGTTTGGTATATTTCGAAAACTTGCGCAATTCGGGCGGAGGGCACAAATTCCCAAAACTATCATAATAGCCTGCGTGTTTACACTTTTTTTACGTAGGACACCCAGTGCGTGCCGAACCCGGTTGTCGTATCCACATTAATTATGGCACATTCGTGTCTCTTGGGTTACGAAGACAAAGCATCTCTCATAAAAACTCCGCGAAAATTAGGTATTTTCAATTTGCGCGCAAACAGTTCCAAAACCATGTTCGTCAGTGGGCGTCTAGGCAGATTCGCTTTAATTTCCTTCTTCGATTTTCTCCTATTCGCGCCCCCCCCCCTTCTACCACCCTTCTTCCCACCAATTGATCCTCCTCTTCTCCGATAAGGGTGGCTAGTGTAGAGCCCTTTTCAGTTTTTTTTCCGTATGGCGAGAGCTTCCAATTTTCTTGTTTTGGTGGTCACAGGAAGTATCTTTTTTTTGCGTTTATAAAATATAATTTAATTTTACAATGAAAATGTAATGTTTTATTTAAACTATATAAATAGATTGATTACTATCTCCCACGTTAACATTATTAATTATAAGAAGAATAGTTGATACACAGTTCACATACGATCTTCAGGTATGCAGAGTACGAACCGTTCACATATAAACACACAAGTGCAGAACAGCGCCACAGTCGTTTACGAATTATCCATGTCTCAAAGACTTGCATCGCAAGAAGAAGTTACGAAGGCAGGAGGGACGTTCGTTCCCTCCTGGCACCCTAGCGACCTCCCACACCGGCGGAAATAATTTAATAGAATTGAAAGTTCAAGCCGAAAAGAAATCAAGTGAAAAAAGATTTAGCGGTAGCGGGTGAAGCTCGTCACGCCCGATGCGTCTTCTCTGACGGTTGGTTACTTTTTCTTTTTTATACTTTTTTTTTTTTTACTAACTACCCTATTACTAAATGTTAAGTGTTGTCCGGGGGTAGGTCTGGACTGTGTTGCGTCTCAGGGCTAAGCCCCATACGCCTACATGAGAGGGAATTTAGGAAAGGAGGCGTGCATCACGGGCAAAGAGGGATAAAGCAGCCATTGCCAGCATCCCTGAGTGTGTAATAGCTGAAGCTACAACTAAGCTGGGGAAGGGGGAAAACCAGCATAGACACCGTAAAAACATCGCCCCCCCCCCTTTTTTTCTTCTAAGATAAGGGCGCGGCAGCTGGGCTGCGCTGTGTCCCGCATAACTGCACCGTCAAGATAAAGATAAACTTCGCGTACAAAACTTGTCGACGCATCCTGNTCTGGACTGTGTTGCGTCTCAGGGCTAAGCCCCATACGTCTACATGAGAGGGAATTTAGGAAAGGAGGCGTGCATCACGGGCAAAGAGGGATAAAGCAGCCATTGCCAGCATCCCTGAGTGTGTAATAGCTGAAGCTACAACTAAGCTGGGGAAGGGGAAAAACCAGCATAGGCACCGTAAAAACATCGCCCCCCCCCCTTTTTTTTTCTTCTAAGATAAGGGCGCGGCAGCTGGGCCATCCAAACTGCGCTGTGTCCCGCATAACTGCACCGTCAAGATAAAGATAAACTTCGCGTACAAAACTTGTCGACGCATCCTGAAAAAAGCTAATCTTATGTTGACGCTACTGAAACTAAGACTTTGAAAACGACAACCCGATGGTTAAAAGGCAAACTAAGCCCGACAAACAAACTATCACGATAAAACGAACCACCACGTCTTTTAATTTCAAACCCGATAATAATATTATGAAGCTTAGCAAAACAAAAGAAAATGGAGCACGTGCCCCGAAAATTAATAATACTGCGTCCTTACAAATGTTTAAAGTTGGGGTAAAACTTCAAGCGTTTCATACGTACAGTGGCTCACATTAATATTCGGCCACCGATGATTATCGCAGTTGTATGGCCTTATGTGACATTAGAAATGGAGATAAACATAAAACATATTGCACAATCGTTCTTGTGTGCTTTAAATGAAATTCAATAGTAGCCAATAACTGAAACGAGAAGTGGAAGTTAGTGAAACACAATATTTTGTCCTCGCGTGCTTCATAAGTACGCCACTTTTTAATATTCGGCCAGTTGTGGTGGACGCGTGGCACAGGCACGATGCACATTGCGTTCGTACCTCGTGTCATTCCCTGCACGCTCTCTGCGCTGAGAGGTTGTATTGGGTAGCTCTGTTGACTGCGTCAGTCCGGAAAATGGGACGTAGGGGCAGGAATACAACGTTTGAACAGCGGCAGTTTGTCATTTTTCATCATGCAAAGAAGAAATCAACGAGAAATTGCGGAGCACTTAAATCTGCCGAGGTACACTGTCGGCGACATCATAAGAAGGTTTCAGAAGTAAGACAGAATAGATTCGGTACCTCAAAAATGACAGCCAAAGAAACTAAGCGAGAGAGAAGAACGTCTAGTAATCAGGAAAATAAAGAAATATCCGAAAATTAGGGCTTGCAAACTTACCACGGAGGTACTCAGTGAATGCGGAAAGAACGTCCATCCAGAAACCATACGACGAGTTATCAGAAGAGCAGGATATAATGGCAGGGTAACTAGAAAGAAGCCTTTCATTAATGAGGCAAATAGAAGAAAAGACGTACGTTCGCAAAAGACCACGCTGACAAAGATTAAATCAGGTGGAATATGATGTTATTTTTGCTGATGAGATGAAATCGAATGTGTTTGGTTCAGATGGCAGGGTAACAGTATAGTGCAAGCCAAATCAGGAGCTAAAACCTAGGAACATACAACCTACTGCGAAACACAGTAGAGGTAGTATTATGATCTGGGGTTGTATATCTTCGGCAGGTGCTGGAGAGGCTGTACGTGTCGAAGGAACAATGAAAAAGGAAGACTATCTCAACATCCTGAAAGTAAACCTACACAAGAGGGCTGATAATCTGGGCATTAGGAACATGTTTAAGTTCTACCAAGATAATGGCCCAAAACAAAAGTCATACATTGTCAAGAGTTGGCTTTTGTATAACTGTTCCGAAGTCATTAACACACCTCCTCAATCACCCAACCTGAATCCCATAGAAAATCTGGGAGGTGAACTCAAAAGAAGCCTGCGTACAACCATTAGGTCCACAAAAGAATTAGAGAAAAGGTTCAAGGAAGAATGGAGTAAGATTGGCTCCGAATGTACCAGGAAAATAACTACTAATATGCCACAACGCCTGCGAGAAGTAATTAAACANACTACTAATATGCCACAACGCCTGCGAGAAGTAATTAAACAGAATGGCCATGCTACCAGGTACTAGAAAACTGTGTGTTTAGTTTTCAAAAAGGATTGTGTTTATGTTTGAATGATGGTGGCCGAATATTAAAGTGGCGTACTTATGCAGCATGGGATGACAAAATCATATACAAACAATTCAACGTAACGAGATTTCAGTTATTGGCTACCGCTATATTTCATTTAAAGCACACAAGAATGATTGCGCAATATGATTTGTGTTTATCTTCATTACTAATGTAACATAAGTCCATGAAACTGCGATAATCATAGTTGGCCGAATAGCAATGTGAGCCACTGTATATATATTCTTAACTTGGTGTATGCAAGTTCTTTTTTGGTGTACTAACGAGAACATTAAAAAAGAATTTACTGTTTGTTGTATCTTATTTGATGTGATCGACATAATAAATATTTTTTCTATTATTTATGTTTTGCATGCGAAATATGCCAAGCCTTGTTAACTAATGTAGAGCTGATTACGAATGGACGGCGCAGAGACTTCTATGCATCATATTTTTCCAGTGCGCTGACTTCAATTTTGTTTTAAAGGTGTTTGGAATGTATGTGATGGGAGTTTGATTTTTTTAGGGAATGTGTTGTCTTTTTTTCACGAATCAGTATGGTAACAGGTATAATTCTTTTCATCGGTATATTCTGCCTGTTTTTCATAAATCAGTATGCTATGTCTGTTTTTTCATAAATCAATATGGTAACGTGTATATTTTTTTCATCAGTAAGGTAGGGTGTATATTTCTTTCAGGTGTCGAACCCTGGACCCTCCTGTCAATGTGCTCTTGTGTGTATTCTCGAATGGGCTAAAGACAAAAGTGTGTTTCTTTATTCCGGCATATTAAAGTTTGTACGATAAAATAAATACTCATTCGTGAATTCTTTTTGCAACGTATTAAAGTTTTATATGACAAATTAATAAAATATATCTCTGTTGGAATAATAGATTTAACGTAGCTAGTGTAAAGCCATCGCTGTAGGCAAGTTACTCAAGGTTAAAGGTCATCGGGGTCAAGATGGCCGTCGGCCGACCGGAAAGACAGCACGAACAGCTCCGACGCTCCAGTCCCAGGCCCCAAGTCCTGATGTGCCAAAGTCCCCGTAATCCCTCTACTAGGGAAACTTCAATTTAAAATGTATATTTTATGAAGTTACGATTTTTGTTACAAGAAACTTTTTCANTCCCTCTACTAGGGAAACTTCAATTTAAAATGTATATTTTATGAAGTTACGATTTTTGTTACAAGAAACTTTTTCAAGCAGTTTCAGTCAGTAGAAAGAAACTGAGTAACGGAACAATATTACGCCCTTGTGATTCATCGTTCAGTTTTCCCGTACTGTTATTTGGTTTTAATTCGCGTGATTTGCGTTATAGAAGGTGTGAAATAAGACTTAAACAATAGCAAGACGCTTTTGCGGAGGTATCTGGCGATTCAGCGTTCTTATCCAGTTCAGTACATTTCGATCCTAAATACTCTAATATTTCGGTCCCTTAACTTGGTCGATTTAGTAACTTAAATAGAGGTCTGGTAGCGGTCTAGAACATGGCCTCAGTCAATAGTCCATTCACGGTTACTTCACAATTTTCTGAAGACCTGCTAAAGTTCTACTCCCACGATATTCCTCCACCTCGTGTAAACAAAACTTAACCAAATTTAGGAAATCTCGCCAAAGGGGCAACGCACCGCATTAGTGCGCACTCAGTGAAATAATATTTTGCATAAGAACTATTTCTTACTAGGCATTACCAACACACCTGTTTTCTCACTGTTATTATTAATATTAATTATAAATGAAATATTATATTTTACAGACAAAATTTAAATAAAAGTTAAATTTATGTATACAGAAGTATAAAAAGTCTGTGATACAAGGTATATTTAAGAAATAAACTACTACATCGCACATGGTGTGATTCTTCAAAGGTTAAAAATTCAAAAAAGTGTGAAGAAACCGCTAACAGACTATAGTAAGGACACCCGAATTTCGCGGGAAAAAATTTCCGCATATGCTAGATTTCAACACGCTATGGGTGTACCAAAAGTTTCCCTTTGGTTATTGGCTCCGTGTATTTTTGAGAACACATTTTATTACGTGACTGGCCAATCATAATCAGGCAACCCCGATGCAGTACGTCTGTGATTCGCGGGCACACACCTAAGACGCCTAACACTTGTGTTTGTTAAATAAGGTAAGTGGATCTGAGATACAGTGGCATGAAATCTTTTCGCGACATTCGNTCCCTCTACTAGGGAAACTTCAATTTAAAATGTATATTTTATGAAGTTACGATTTTTGTTACAAGAAACTTTTTCACACAGTTTCCGTCAGTAGAAATAGCATGAGTAACGGAACAATATTACGCCCTTGTGATTCATCGTTCAGTTTTCCCGCATTGTTATTTGGTTTGAATTCGCGTGATTTGCGTTATAGAAGGTGTGAAATAAGACTTAAACAATAGCAAGACGCTTTTGCGGAGGTATCTGGCGATTCAGCGTTCTTATCCAGTTCAGTACATTTCGATCCTAAATACTCTAATATTTAGGTCCCTTAACTTGGTCGCGTGGTCGATTTAGTAACTTAAATAGAGGTATGGTAGCGGTCTAGAACACGGCCTCAGTCTATGGTCCATTCACGGTTACTTCACACTTTTCTGAAGCCCTGCTAAAGTTCTACTTCCAGGATATTCCTCCACCTCGTGTAAACAAAGCTTAACCAAGTTTATGAAATCTCGCCAAAGGGGCAACGCATCGCATTAGTGCGCACTCAGTGAAATAATATTTTGCATAAGAACTATTTCTTACTAGGCAATACCAACACACCTGTTTTCTCACTGTTATTATTAATATTAATTATAAATGAAATATTTTATTTTACAGACAAAATTTAAATAAAAGTTAAATTTATGTATAGAGAAGTATAAAAAGTCTGTGATACAAGGTATATTTAAGAAATAAACAACTCCATCGCACATGGTGTGATTCTTCAAAGGTTAAAAATTCAAAAAAGCATGAAGAAACCGCTAACAGACTATAGTAAGGACACCCGAATTTCGCGGAAAAAATTCCCGCATATGCTAGATTTCAACACGCTATGGGTGTACCAAAAGTTTTCCTTTGATCATTGGCTCCGTGTATTTGTGAGAACACATTTTTTCTTACTTGACTGGCCAATCATAATCAGGTAACCCCGATGCAGTACGTCTGTGATTCGCGGGCACACACCTAAGACGTCTAACACTTAAGTTTGTTAAATAAGGTAAGTGGATCTGATCTACAGTGGCATGAAATCTTTTCGCGACATTCGGGTGTCCCTAGGTGTTACACGACAGCCGCGCACCGCAGGAGAGCTTTCCGGGGGGGGGAGGGGAGACAATAATGCAATACGTAATAGCCAGGTAAGCCAAGCGACTGCCGAAGGCCACCTGCGTCTCGACTGCGAGGCGGCGTGCTCGACGCCGACGCCAACACAACGCGCCATCAAACAGGCGCCGAAACAAAGGGACCGCCAGTCCCTCCGACGCGGCGCGACCCTCCTGCTCATTGGCTGAGTCACACGCTAGATTAGTAACACGACAGACGAAATGGCGTGGCGGCTCCTTTGATGTGGACCTACCCATTCTCCGATTGGCTGCGCGAGGCAACGAAAAACGGATCTTGCGTCTGATTGCCCACCGCGCGCTGAGATACGTTCCCTATTCGCCAGGCGGCCCGGCTGGCGAGTAAGTTGTCAGGCGCTGGTTGGCGAACGGCGTCACCAACGCGTTGCTGGCCAGTGACCGTGACGCCATTTTGCAGGCAAGTGCGGCTGCAGGCTCGCGGTAAAAGCGGCTGTTTTGCCACTGTAATGTTATTGTACTCTGTGTCTGCGTGTTGCACCTATCCAAATTTATTACTCTCTCGCGACCTGGCGACTTATATAAATTACACTTACAATTAGAGATGTACAAAATTCGCGTTATTATTTAGTAACATGCTGTATTTCAATGACCTGTAACTGCTCGACTACAATTCGTTATGTCATTGCTACCGGCAACTCTTTGGCGTCATTTACCTGCGTGTACACCTTACTCTCACTATTTGGCTCAATGCAACATTGAGAAGTGCTGCCACACAAGTTGTGAGTCGATGGCAGAAGTCAAACTAGCTTACAGCATAATGGAGTCCAGGTAGAAGCATAAAACGCTTGTGATGCACGACATATTTTGGAAAACACCCAACATTTCATACGTGGGGTGATTTTTCAAAGGTGTGAATCGAATGTGTGATACCATCGGAGCGACGGGCGTCGACAGAGACCACTGTGTATCGGGATGAGAGAGAGAAAGAGAGAGAAAGAGAAAAAGGGAGAAAAAGGGAGAGAGAGAGAGAAAGAAAGAGAAATAGAGAGAGAAAAGGAGAGAGAGAAAAGAAGAGAGAGAGAAAAGGAAAGAGAGAGAAAAGGAAAGANGAAAGAGAAATAGAGAGAGAAAAGGAGAGAGAGAAAAGAAGAGAGAGAGAAAAGGAAAGAGAGAGAAAAGGAAAGAGAGAGAAAAGGAAAGAAAGAGAAAAGGAAAGAAAGAGAAAAGGANCAATTAGAGATGTACAAAATTCGCGTTATTATTTAGTAACATGCTGTATTTCAATGACCTGTAACTGCTCGACTACAATTCGTTATGTCATTGCTACCGGCAACTCTTTGGCGTCATTTACCTGCGTGTACACCTTACTCTCACTATTTGGCTCAATGCAACATTGAGAAGTGCTGCCACACAAGTTGTGAGTCGATGGCAGAAGTCAAACTAGCATACAGCATAATGGAGTCCAGGTAGAAGCATAAAACGCTTGTGATGCACGACATATTTTGGAAAACACCCAACATTTCATACGTGGGGTGATTTTTCAAAGGTGTGAATCGAATGTGTGATACCATCGGAGCGACGGGCGTCGACAGAGACCACTGTGTATCNGGTGATTTTTCAAAGGTGTGAATCGAATGTGTGATACCATCGGAGCGACGGGCGTCGACAGAGACCACTGTGTATCTGGATGAGAGAGAGAGAGAAAGAGAGAGAAAGAGAGAGAAAGAGAAAAAGGGAGAAAAAGGGAGAAAAAGGGAGAGAGAGAGAAAGAAAGAGAAATAGAGAGAGAAAAGGAGAGAGAGAAAAGAAGAGAGAGAGAAAAGGAGAGAGAGAGAAAAGGAGAGAGAGAGAAAAGGAGAGAGAAAGGAAAGAGAGAGAAAAGGAAAGAAAGAGAAAAGGAGAGAGAGAAAGAGAGAGAGAAAGAGACTGGCCGGCTGGATTGTGGGAAAGTAGGACTGGATGCGTGGGCGGCACGGGAGAACCCCGAGAAAACCCGCCGACAAGCGGCGTCGTACGGCACGATTCGCACATGCGAAAATTCGGGTGCGACCCCGCCGGGAATCAAAGCCTGTTCTCCTAGGGGGAACGAGTAGTGTGACTATTACTCCACCGCGGCCCCGTTTGACAGACATTTTGATTAATGGCAGTCGACATTTTGGGTGTAATTGAGTAAATAGTAAGTGAGTCAATTAACCCAGCTAGTATAAAGACAGTGATGAGAACTTTATATTACAATTAAGATTGACATCAACATTGCGCTCACTATTAGGAATGTGTTAACAGTCGAGAGAGAGGTGGTAAAATGGCGTAAGTAACTGCTATGCGTATTTTATAATATTGTAAATAAATTAAGAAATTAAATGTAGGTATCTTACTTTTGACTAGACTTCCATCCCCCACGAACTCTGATACGCCCCAGGCAAACTAACATTATGTTTAGTTAGTCTTACTAAGAGTAATAATGTCGCAGCTTATTAAGTCGGCAAGCTGTGCAACCATAATTTATGTAGCGCATGATAAGCATAAAAATGTTTCCCGTCTGAATCAGTTTAAAAACACTAACTTTTTTCTTTGTGATCTGGAGTTTCCTAACAGCACAGGTATTTCTCTCCGCTGCAGACGAAGTGGAAAACTTGCCTTATTACGCGTGTAGTGACTGCTCACGAACACACGTGCTCAGTAAACATTTCTGGCTAATATTGAATAACTGATTAGCAGATACGTGTGGGGAAAAAAAAGTGTCAAATTAAAAGTTACGTGCATAAGCATCTTGACAGCCACGCTGTGTTGGCCACGTCAATGTCATGCAAGAATTATATTAATAAAACGCACACACGCATTGGCATTTACTACCTCATCACTAGAGACCGGAAACATTCGCGAGTTCAATGACCTGCAGGCTAGACTCTACAGTCTTATGTATAAATATGACACTATTAAATGCACATTGGTTGACTGCTGTCACAGTGGAAGGCNCGCTGCAGACGAAGTGGAAAACTTGCCTTATTACGCGTGTAGTGACTGCTCACGAACACACGTGCTCAGTAAACATGTCTGGCTAATATTGAATAACTGATTAGCAGATACGTGTGGGGAAAAAAAAGTGTCAAATTAAAAGTTACGTGCATAAGCATCTTGACAGCCAAGCTGTGTTGGCCACGTCAATGTCATGCAAGAATTATATTAATAAAACGCACACACGCATTGGCATTTACTACCTCATCACTAGAGACCTGAAACATTCGCGAGTTCAATGACCTGCAGACTAGACTCTACAGTCTTATGTATAAATATGACACTATTAAATGCACATTGGTTGACTGCTGTCACAGTGGAAGGC